>JAHBCN010003200.1:78531-148929 GCA_019359885.1 Listronotus oregonensis
TTCATTTAATTTTTTCAAAAACACAACAGAATTAAAAAAAATGCTAACTCCACTACAATCTGACACGTGCGATAAAAACAATACAATAACCTCAAAATATTTGTATACAAAAAAAAGGAACCAAGCCCGAGTTTATACATAAAAAAGCGTTTATCTGAAAGGAACACCGCCTGGTTCCTTTCAGATTAATAAGAAATGTATATTGCGGGTATGGCTGTTGGTTTATGGGATGTTTTTATCGTAAAAAAAAAACGGCTTTGGATCTTTCCTGAATAATATTTTAACGAACTAACACGTCGTTTGGTACGATAACCTCTATTTGTAAAAAAATGTCGCTTGGTTCCTTTCTGATAAACATGGTCCAATATGATAATTAAATTAAACTCATTTACACTATCTTGCCCTTTTTTTGTCACAAAATTGGTAATAAGTACATGAAACTATTATACAATGTTTGAAATTTATTTAAAAAAATCGTGTTTTCAATTATTTTATAATTGAGCCCTCCATATAGGTGCAAAACGTTGTTTGTTGTTTTAAATTATAAAGAAAACCTCATAACCAAGAAACAATCAAAGCTATCAATATTTAAGAGATGCAAAAAAAATTTTTTTATCTGTTGGCGTAAATTTTGAAATCTGTCATTTTCTAAAATGATTGTTATTTTTCCGGCAAACAGCGTTAAAGCCTTATTATAACAGTGTTTGATTACTGTTTACCATTACCTGTAATGCCTGAATTCTTTTTGAAAAAGCATAATAATCCTTTAATTTTTGTTTGCCTAGGGATAACGGGAATGACTAAATGGTTGTTCTTGTTTGTCAAATAGTTTTTTTTCTGTTTGGGTAATATCTGTACTGAGTAGTCGTTACAGGGAATGATGCTTTTGATGCAACGTATATATATAAATTAAAAGTTTTTTTTTTTTTTTTTTTTTTTTTTTTTTTTTTATATATATATATATATATATATATATATATATATATATATATATATATATATATATATATATATCGAAATCGTTACTAGGTTAAGTTTGTTATTTTATTTATTTTATTATTAATTATTTATTTTTATTATTAATGTAGCAACGATTCGATACTTTATAATTTGTGTGTATGGGACAATAAAGTTTGTTTGATTGTTTATTTTATTTTATTAATACCTCGGCTAATACTTACTATCTTTATTCTAGCCCTCTATCCCTTTGAGTTCGGGGCAAAATTATTTTTAATTTTCAAAATTTTTTTTTATTCAACTGATAAATCAAAGTCCTATTATTAAAATATATTTTATTTATTACTTAAAATAAATTTAATTAAAATAAATTATATTTATGACGTTTGTTTTTAATAATTTTAAAAAATTTTTTTTTAAAATTTCAAATTTAAAATTTATTACAATGGAAAATTTATAATTAAAAATTTTTTAAAACTAATATTGTCATGAATACGCTATATTAAATTAACTACCAATGGAAACGCTGGTAAAATAGTTCAAATGATTTTTAATAGTTCAAGTCATTGACACTTTCATAATTTTATCTAAAAATACCTTATCCTGTGAATTTGTTGATAAAAAGGATATAAAAATGAATTTGTTTGTTTTCTTGTCCTGATTTATATTATGATTAAAAATTATTTTAATTTATTGGAACTGGAACATGTAGTTTGGCTGGATTATGAAAATTTCCCAATTTGTTGTCTTTTTTTGACCTTTTTGGATTCGTCGTTGTTATTTTAAAGGTTTGTATTTGTTTATATTATTATTTATTATTAAATTATTTGCTAAAATATTCCCTTAACAACACTTTGAATTACTTTTCTTTTACAACTTATTTTTTTTTTTATTCTTTCAAAATAGGGTTAACTTTCATTTCATTTGTTTTTTTTTTTTTCCCGAGCGCGAGGTGACTACAGCAAGTGAAAACTGACGAATCTCTCGTTTTGGGGGGTGTTTGCTATTTATCCCCCTCCGAAACAAAAGAATATTTTTTAAATATGTCTGCCAGAACCCAGACTACTAGACAAAAAATTGACATAAAAATATGGATTCTGGTACTTGATATTTTTAACTTTGGATAAAATTTTCTGTTTTATTATTATATCTTAGCTGTCCTAATACCCCGAAATTCTTCTCTGAGGTTTTGGTTTTAAAATGATATATGTTTAATATGCCCTAATCTGTTTTTAATTGTTAATTTTTATGATGAGCCCTTAATGTCAGTAAATTTGATACTATTATTTTTGTTATATTTCCTTTTTTATCTCCTATTTCACTTATTTAAAAAACTAATGCTTGATATTAATTAAATATAATATTCTACAACTTATACATATAATTTAACCTATGAGCTATGTTTACAATTGACTAGAAATGGCTTTATTGCTTTCATGGGACAAGTATTGTTCATCTTACTTTCTAAAGTCCATATATACCCTTAAATCTAATTTTCTTTGAATGTCTTTTAATTTTATTATTGCTTAGAGTTTATTATCACTGTTTATTGTAATTGGGTTATTCGTTTCGCGCCGTTGAACTTTTGGTTAAAACATGTCGCACTGTCACTTTTAGTTGAAAGAACTTTGTTACGGATTTTTTTGTCCTTTATAATCCTTCCCTTTGAAAAAATTTGTTTACTTCTTAAAATTACCCTATTCTATCTATTTACAAACTTATCTATACTTAATATCTAATGATATTAAAGAAATATGCCATATTACATATTTGACCTCGTGTCATAAAATTGTTTATATTTTATACCATAATTCTTATTTTTTTCCCTGTAAATTTGTTTATTCCTTTATATTATCTTTATATATGTCTATATACTTTGTTTCATATATTTTTTTCCTTCGCCGATACTAGAAATATCAACTTTCTATCTAAGACATTTCTTATGCAAATTTTTTACTTATTTTTGTTTTTTCCCCTGATTGTGGATCTTTATATTTACAACAAAAAACATTTTTTATAGTTTATTTAGCATTAAACTTTTAAAACATTTCTCTAATTAAGTTATCTACCCATTTATTTACTACTTAAAAATATAATTAAATCAAAATATAAACATTAATTCAACTGGTTGTTATTTTAATATATTCGCGAGCTTTTTTTGAATGTTTCTTATTGCTCGGTTCGTATTTTACTCGGATTTTCTTTTTACAAATGGGTTATTTGTTTGAGGTAGGGTTTTTATTGTGATGAATTTAAAACACCGATATTTAATATATGACGCTCCATTTTGTTGCTTCCACATTTTGCAACTAATCAAAAAAGTCATTTTGATACAATTTTAAAGCCTTTTTTGCCATAAGGATTTAATTGTGTTTGACACGATTTACACAAAACACGAAAAAAAGATCCACGAACTAGATCCTCACCCCTGGTGACTTCACGCGCACATGGTCAATACTCCAGAAAATCCTAATCCGACACCCAGCCAAAGAAGTTTAAAGGTGTATGGAAGCCCAATACTGGCCAATACTGTAAAACAAAATTGTCCAGGCGTGCAAGGCAGCGGGAATAGGGGGATTGGCACCGCGGAGTTTGCGCAATGAATAGTAGGTCAGAGCCGGACTTCCATAATTCTTTGTTACTATCTATAAAGTTTACATCATCAAATGTCAAATTCAAGCATTCACTGTTTTTTTTTTATTTTGCACAAAGTTGTTGGTTATTAAACGATACTACCATAGAATATACTAAAAAATTATTGTGTAATATTGAATTTTATATCATCTGATATAATATGGAAAGAAGCCTCTATTTAAATGATCGATATTTTTGTGAGTTTTGTATTTTTACCAAAATCTTTGCAAATAAATAAAAACAAGATTTTTTAAAAATAAATTTCAAACATTGTATGATAAGTTTCATGTACTTATCAACAATTTTAGATAAAAGAAGGGCAAGATAGTGTAAATGAGTTTAATCTAATCCTAAGATTCTGGATGTACACTTAAAAAGTGAAAATTTTATAACTGCTTTTTAGGCATATAATTTTACACTAATAACAAACATTCATGAGACAGAATAACAGTGGTTAAAAAATGTTTAGTAACCTTTGGTACCTAGGGTATCCATTGTAACAGTATCCAAGTAACATTATGTGTCTACAGTATGTCGAGCTTAAAAAGTTGATAATGTAAGATTAAGAAACCAAAAATCTAATTTCTTTTGAAACAAATACAGAAAAAGCAAAAAGAAACTAGCATAAAATTGTACTTTCTTTCATTCAATTAGAGGGACCTGTATATATAAAAATTTGCCTGGTCTGCCCTGTAATTCATAATTTTGATTCTTTAAAAGAATGTACTAAATTATTAAATGAAATAAAAGTACCTAAATGTAAACCTTATTTCTTTTTAATAATCCACAGAAATACACAAACATTGTGGAATCATTGTGTCTCCGGTAGCGTAGTGGTCAGAGTTTCGGCTCGCGGGCCCGGCGATCCGGGTTCGATTCCCAGTGCCGGAGAGACACTTTTAGGTAGTAGTTATTTAAAAATAACGTCCGTGGTGGCACTACCGCGTTGTCTAAAAGGTGCTGTGAAATGCAACATTTGCATGTTTCAGTGCTTGGACAACGTTGACGGAACAACTGGGAAGAAATGGGTTAAACACCGGAAAACCCGGCACTCATGGTACTTTGGTACTTAGGTTTATATATGTATATATAATCCGTAGGATATAATATACATATATAATAATCCTTCGTGAGTTGTCATAAAGATTAAAAAAAAAAAATCATCTAAAAGATACTTAGGTTTGCCTTACTTTTCTCACTGCTATTTCCTATGAAATTTTCATTAGTTTAATAATTAATAATTGATATATTATTATTTTTCGGTTACCTAACGGTACGTCTCATAAGAAGCACCTAATTTAAATATAAGAAATACTTACCTAAAGTAAAAAATGCCGGGTATGTTACCCTAGGATTTGCAAGACAAAACCATACAACCTCTCATTTTGTTACGATATTATAAGTAACAAACAATAAACACAAAATTATAGTCACAATTAAATAAACACTAATCACTAAAATAAAAAGGTTTTATTAATCCAATAACCTTTTATCCACAAAATATAGGTACTCACACAAAAGCAAAACAATCGAAACTAATACGGGCGCAAAGGGCACAAACCGGTCAAACGAAAATGGCGAATGATGAGACGACGACGGTTGACGGTACAGCGCGGATATAGCTTCATTCGCGACGCGCGCGCCCTTGCACCAAAAACCTTAGACAACCTAAGATCAAAAACGGTACTACGGCTCATAGTATAATGTGTTAGCGCCTAACTACACACTGATTTATCAGTGTGTAAGTAGGAAACACATTAAATTATTTCGTGGAATTTTGTTATTGCGCAGAATCGGCGGGGGCAACTCTGACAGTTATTTTTATACTGGACTGGACATTTTTTGATCAAATGGGTCATAGCATTGGGCTTCCAGTCACCTTTAAACTTTCTTGCATCCAGCACACACCACTTTTTTGTGGGCCTGTGTAATCAACTAATAAAAAAAGTAGTGCTGAAAACGGTGCTGCGCATTTTTTTTACCAATAATGCTGAAATAAACATCGTAATGTTTATCGATGCTCAAATACAGTTCGGAATAGTCCGGGAGGCCACCGCAAAGCAGTTTCAATAAGAGATAATACGCATAAAACATTTTTTTATATTACTATGAACCACAGTCAGTTAAAAGCGGCATTGCTGCCTCAGCTCAGCGGGTTCAAATTGCATTTTTTTTACCTTAAAAACCAATCGTGAAAAATGGTTTTTTTAATATATCTCAAAAACTATTCATTTTAGGTAAAAAGGTATATAATCAAAATTAAAGGATTAAATAAGGTACGTCATTTTTTATACGAAATTTTTGTAGCCCTTTTAGTTTTTGAGATATTAACGATTTCTATTTAAATAAAAACGCAATTATCTTAAACACTAAAAGAGTTACGAAAAACTGTAATAAACAAAAAATATGCATTTTAGTAAGCTCTATAAAAAAGGTTTTATACACCTTTTTAATAAAATAAGTAATAAAGGAGATATAACCAAAAAGTGATTTTGGTCATTAAAAATTTTTGCTTATAACAATATTTTTTGGTATAGTCTGTCTCAAAGTATACCGTGTTAGCTCTTGCCTTTATTTATGGAATACACCTGCCGACAGCAATAAAACTGCGGATCGGTAGGTATTAAAGGACAGAACATTAGGGACGGACTTTAATAATATAAAGATTTATAATTTATTGTTTATTTAGTAAGTATAATCTTTTAAAATGACATTAAGAAATTAAATATATGCAAAGTTTTAATAAATTTATAGCTGCATTATCTATACATAATTACATTTTTAATCTAAATATCTAAATCTAATTCTGTTTCACTATCAGAGTCATCATTGAGATTAATTACAATAGGATTTATGTTGTTTTGGATAGAAATGTAAGAGTCCTCAATTTTTATAGTGTGCTGTTGTGAATTTTTATAGCTCTTAACTGGTATGTTAGTAATTACATTTTTTATCAAATTTATAACACTGGGACTTAAAGTGGGTGTAACATTTTCTGCTATGATCTTTGATTTTACTTGGTTCCACAATTGCTCTATGGGGTTAAACATACAGTGATACGGGAGAAAGCCGTAAGATTAGTATGCCCATCCTTTTCAGCCAAATTATCACATACATATTGTTTTAATTGCATATGAATTTAGGGACTTCCAAAAGATGCGTTTTTGTAACTGAATTCAAAATAAATATCATTTTCTAAGAAATATTCCTGGATTTCAGTTTTTGAACTGATGAAGCTGGTGCTTTGTGTAGCAGATTTGATGGTAGCTTGCGTTATACATGACAATAACACTGTTGTTTGGAATATTTTTTAAAGGATAATTTGAAACTAGTTTTCAAAAAGTTCTGGACTTGTATCCTCATGATAATCCAAGCTAGAATCCTTAATATTCTTTGCAGACAACAGCAAGCAGTTTGGGATAAATCCGTCTTCTGAACCAGCGCAGCGTGTATTATGGTAATGCGTTTTCCTTTATTTGAAGGTGCTGCCCGACAGTTTTGACTGAAATCAACCCATCCTTGGATACTGTGTCGTGTGTATCGAACCATGTTTCATCAAAGTAAATTATGGATCTGTTTTCTAACTCATATCTTTTAATTTCTTTGAAGGTAATAAATCTCCAAGTGCGTAATCTGCGATTCCATTACTACTTGTCTTTTGTCTATTTTGCGGTATTTAAACTCATTTTACAAAACAACTCTATGGAGGGTGACACGGCTAATATTTATATTGGTTTCTGTCTTCGTCTAGCTTCTTTTTCAGTTTATCCAAAGTAGAATAACTCCGTTTTCATAAAGACAATATATTTTCCTTCTTATTAGGTCCTGATCACTATTGTCTATACGGTGAGACTGAAAATCACTAGGTTTTTTCTTTTGTTCAATACTTCACTAATTATAATATCCCTTATCGATGATATGGGAGTTTTTGTAAGTAGACAGGTTTCGTTTGACGTTTCGACGAGACATATTTATATTCTCGTAAAACGACTTTTTCGAAACGCACAGTAAAAACGGTTACTCAACACTGCCATTAAAATATTAGCCAAAATATCATGATATGTCAATGTTTTATTACTCAAGAAATACCTGGCCCACCCCAGCTCTTTATGAACAAATGGGTTTACCCGATAACAATAGGTAAATAAAAATCGTTAAAGGTTTATTGGGGTATGGTCCGTCAAAAGCCATAACGATATACTTTGGCATGTGACTATACAAGTAAGTATACTAGCTTCCATGGGCGTAGCAAGGTACGGGCAGGAATGTGATCTCTAATATAATTTTTGTTTACACTACTTACTTCAAAAAATGTCACCTATAACGACAAGGGTAACGTAGTTTTTTTGTTATAGAAAATGAATCATAAAACGTTTTTTGAAAACCCAAAAGAACTTTAAAAATGTAGTAAAGAACCCTAAGTAAAATAGACATAGGAGCGGAGCAGGTTGGCGGGATGCGGGATGAGAGGGGAGGCAACTGATCAGCCAATGTTGTGCGCCTTCATCGGTCGTCGCTCGCTTCATTCAAGCTATTTCTGATTTTTGGCTTCGGTTTTAAACAGCATTTTTTTTCTTTTACTTATTTGTTACATCATGATTAAACACATTTTTTACTCAAATTATCACAAAATAAAATAGTTTTTATTTCCAATAAAAAATATAGTAAAGTAATATGGCCGACTAACATGAAAAAATTGATGATACAATGTCGTTTTTTTACGATTCCCTCTTTGAATAAGCAATGTTGCCAGATGAAAAATGAAGTTTTTTTATAGAAAAAACTAACCAGAACTAACAAACAACTTCCAAACTATTACCTAGTTCTGGTTAGTTGTCGTTAGGTTTTCCTCGTTAAATTGTAAATTTTCTTTATTATAAATGCGCCGTCGAACAAAATGAAAAAAATAGTCTGATATCTTAATTTTTTGATTTTTTATAAGCAAAAATAGGGTGGACCTCACTTCCAGATATTTACCTTATTTTAAAAATTATTTTTTTTGTACTTTGTGTATTTTTATTTAATTCATAATGCTTTAAAGCTAAATTTAAGTCCCTTTTTTGACCCTATTTTATGAAGCAGACTAACTTAATTTTTCAAGTAGAATCACATCCTTAAATATTTGCATTTCATTAATGCATATCCTGTATACTGTTTTAAATGTGAATTTACAATAAAATGTTTATATTTGCTCATATTTTTTTTGTTATTGTGCATTAAAAGATCTTTCGGCATGAACGAGAGGCGTGAGAAAAACTATATATTCTTAGCGAGCAAAGAGCGTTCTCTCTATTTGTCTCGAGTCTTAAACGACAGAAAAATCAGTCTCAGAGTGACAAGAATCTCTCGTTTCGGTGGTATTAACAATAATCGGCCTTTCATCTGAATACTTTTCACTTTTAAAGAAAAACAATATTTAATAAAGGATTTTTATTTTTTAATGTTTGTCCTAATATAACAAAAATCAAAGAACCACATACAAAAAAAAAACAGATTTTTAATAGATCTTTAACCAACAAGGGTATTAATAAGGGCGATTAATGATCAAGGACATTAAGAGATAAAATCATTAATCACCTAATTAATGTCCGTGTTGGTTACAATATATTTTAGGCATTTAGGCGATCGTTATATTATTAAATTGAAAATCATAATTTTTCTTAATTTTTTTTCGGTGTGTTTTTTAATCTTGGGCCACCAACTTGACAGGTGCTTTAATAACTGGATTTCAAGTGATAAGGTTATAAAAATAGACTCATTGTTTTGTTTTCTGTGTTTTTAATTGCTCATACTATTATCACTTAATAATAGAAAATCATGCATTATAAGTGCTATTAATGCATAATTTTGTATACAATAATAGTCATAAATAAACGATCGCCGAAACATTATTTTTAAATGCGTGAAAAAATAATTGCTTTATTTTGTATTTTTTTGGTTAAATCAAATGCAGTTTTATTTAGATTATTTGTTAGGTTAATTGCCGCACCCGCCTTTACTAGAAACTTAACAACATCGACGTGGCCATACCTGGCGGCTTTCATAAGAGCTGTTTCTCCAAGTTCGTCTGTTAAATCAATAAGTGCGCCGGCATCAATAATTAATTCGACACATTTTAAATGTCCCTTTCCCGCCGCCCACAGTAAAGCTGTCGATTTCCTCACATCTTGAATATTAACGTCGGCTTGGGCCTTCAACAGAATATCAACGATTTCATTATGACCCATACCAGCTGCCCATGTAAGAGCAGTATTTCCCTTGGTATCCTGAATATTTACATCAGCGTTGTTGTTTAATAAATGAACTACAACATCGGTATACCCGTAACTTGCGGCACAAATTAGAGCAGTTTTATGTTTTTTATCTCTATTATTGACGTAGTTACTCAGTATGTCCAGGGGAGTTCTTGTGTTTTCACTTGAGACATGTTTAGTTAATAATTCTACACATTTTATATCGCCGTGATAGGCAGCCTTAAATAAAGCATGTTGCCCGTTAATATCGACATGAGTTGCATTGGCTCCTTTTCCTAGTAAATATTCAACGCACGAATCAAATCCCCATCCTGCCGCAAGTAGCAACGCTGTGTCTTTATAAGCATTTTCCAAATCTACATCAATATTTTTCTGTTCGATTAGATATTTAATACAGTGGAGATGTCCCTTTGCAGCTGCTAGGTGGATGGCCCCGTTTTTATTGCCGTCGGAGTGATTAACGTCAGCACCATGGCTTTCAAGTAATTTTAGAATTTCCAGATGTCCATGTTCCGCCGCTACCAACAACGGTGTCTTTCTTTTATAACATTTGGTATCAATTTTGACTTTTGGATATTGCATTACAAGTTGCAACAATTCAGTGTGACCATTTTTGGAAAGAAGGTGCAAAATACTTTCGCCGTCTGTAGATTTCTTATTAATATCGATTTTTTTGCTGTTAAGAAAGACTTTTAAAAGTTTACTGTCGATTTTTGTTTGGCCGCAAAGTTTAAAAAAACAGTCAAAGACAGCTGGATCTGCATGCTCGGTCTGATTAAGGATTTTGCGAACTTCCTCTATATTTGTGGATTCCATGGCGGTTAAAAGTTGGCCAATTTTAGTAGTTTCTTCCTGAAATTAAATAAGTACTTCATATATTTCATATGAACTTAATAGGGTCATCGAAGATGATTATTTAAAAAATGTGCTGAGTTCTTTATTATTATTATTATTATTTTGATGTTCGAAAAATGCACGGTCAAAATTCAGGAGGTAATTACTTAATGAAAAATATTTAAAAAAAAGTTTTTATAAATATGGGTCCGAAAATGCATAGGTTCTAAGATACAAGGTTTTAATTTTTTTTTAATATTTATTATTATTTTTTTTTAATTTTGCCTCATAACTTTTTTTCACGTGAATTTAGGTATAGGTATTGCATCAAAGCAAAAAAAATATGTTATTATGTTCTTTAATGCAATTTTTGGGTAAAAGCAGGGACGGATGGGCTCTAAAGTTATTACCGGGCATTTGGAGTGATGCGGCGCCATAAGAATTTTGTCTTTATCCCCCCCCTAATACACATATATAAATTAAATTCACCTTTTTTTTATTAAATGTTTTTTTTAAAGATACATACGTAATAATAAATTTAAAGTAGCAATATTTTTTAATAGTTGCTAATTTTGTGCAACGCAGTCGATTATCTCTTTAATATTGAGATTATGAAGGATTTCTTTTTCAACCGCCATAAGCATAAAGCTGGATAAAAATTCTTGACGTAAAATAGTTCGTAGACGATCTTTGATGTATTTCAGTTTTGAAAAACAGCCACTTGAGTAATGACTGCGTTGCGAGATATTTATATGCCAAACCGATAATCGAATAGGCACTCATAAGTCATAACCTGTTAATAACTAAATCTGCAGAAATATTTGTTATTATATCAGGTTCTCAGGGCATCAGAAACAAACCTTTCCCAAAATTCTCTTCATCAATTATCAAAGAAATTGTTGTCAAGTCAGGTCAGTCCAGTTAAACAGTGATTATTCCTCTAATTTATTATTATTTTTGTATTTAGCCGTGTCGTAGGCTTTGAGCTTGGGAGGGCCTTTGAAGCAACCTTACAATGGCCCATCGAGAAACTCCGGTATCCGGTGGCAGCAGGCGCCTGCCTACAGTTATCCAATACTCACCGAATTTTTTGATGAACATCGATTCGTTAAATCGAATTACTATAAACAAATTTTGGCGACATACCGCGTTGAAAATTATTAGGACAGTTAACATGCCGGTTTATTTTGGCTAGAAGCGGTAACGTAGGGGATAGTGTAATGACGTCATTATTACGTCATTATTTTGTACCCAGTATTCACCGCTATCGACACTAGTCGGAAGGGGCCTTAATAATGGTTATGTCAAGTGTCAAAGTAAAATAATGGAGGATTCGCAGCCTTTCTATTTTTTTGGTTCTTGTTATGTTTTTTTTACTATGGTTTATCAACTATTTGGATTTTTCGATTTATTAGTTAATTCCCAAATGGAGGAATTACTACAATTATATTTAAATCGTAGAGAAAAAGAATTACTTGTTACAGTTGACTTGAAAACAACTAATATCCTATTCTATTGAATGGAAAATTTGGTTTATATCTTATTTTTCCGAATTATTTCTTAACTTGCCAAAGACCTTACATTTGGACTTAAACTTAAAAGTGTATTAAACAATATGTAAGTTGACACAAGCGTGAAATACGTAAACCGTTTCGTTTTTGCAAGATAGGCGGTTAAGCACGGTTAGAATGGTGGGGAAAGAACTGCTATAACCAATAGTTATTCGCTAGTCATTACCTCACATTAAAATTCACGTTGAAATCAACAAATTTATATTAAAAGAAGTCAAATTAAACACAATCTACTGGTTGGGAGTGAACGTTTTCCTGTTTGACTGGTTAACATTGTCAAGGCCGCGCGCCGACGTTAGTTCAAGGTTAGCCGTCGATATCTCACATGTGAGTGTGCTGCGACACCCATTGACGCCTCCATTAAAAAAATCAGTGTACGCTGGTCAGATAATCGGCGCAAGCGACTAAATAGCGTCTTATCTGCGCGTTTTCGACTGTCACTGCAAGCCGCTTGCATACGCTTATTTATTATTCAATTTTTGTAATTATTATATAAAAGAGTTTTTTTTTTCAACGTACCGGCGCTGCAGTATAAAAATCGCGGCGGCGCACCGGGCATTTGCCCGGCTTGCCCTATGGCCATCCGTCACTGGGTAAAAGTCTAGGATTTGTAATTACTGAGATATGATTTTTTTAAAGTTAGCTACTATCAACCGTTTTATTCTAATTTTTAAAGAAAAAAAAACTATGAAAGTACCTGTTACTATAAATCCAAAAGATTTTACCAAAAACCATTTACGTGAAAAAAAAATTGTGGAGCAGAATTGAAAAAATATATAAAATGCATGTTTTCGTTTTTTGCTTCGCTTTTAGAATATAATTATGTAAAGAAAATTTTTAGGATTTTAGAAGGCTATATTTGGGCAGGAAATTCAATTCTAAATAACTTTTCTCTTAACGTATACGTACAAGAAGTGCATAGAATTTGAGTTCAATTTTAACTAAAAAGTAGACAAAATCACCTCTGTCTCAAAAATGGTGTTTTCTTGTTTTGTACACTCGCGTTTCGTACACTTCGGAAATTGACCTAAAATATTCTCGTTTCGTACACTAAATTATTTAATCAATTTTATGCTTTTCGCTTCGTAAACCAACCATTGTGACGACCCAAATAACCATCAAATAAATTAATCTTTTTTTTTTATCTTGGGACAGTCCACGAAGGCTGATGCCTAAGTACTAACGTACCGTGAGTGTCTTAAGTGTGGTGAGAGGGAGTTTGTTCACACGGGACTTAAATTTTTGGAGATTGGGAGGAGAAGGAAAAACCTCCGCGGACAGCAGGTTCCACAGTCTTGACACTCTAGGTATGAAGGAATGAAGAAAGCGGGAAGTTCGGGGCTTCTCTAACTGAACTGTAAAAGGATGCATAAAAGTTGCTCTGTTGGGAGTCGCCAGAGAAGGAATCATACTGGCCAATTTCTCTGAGCAGAAGCCGTAAAAATACCTATAGAATAGCGACAGATCTCCTACAGCTCGACGGTGGGCAAGAAGAGGAAGCCTTTCTGTGAGCGCTGGATCATTAATAAGACAAACGGCTCTTCTTTGAATGGAGTCCAAAATGCTAAGTGTTGTAGGGGAAGCCATTCCCCAGACATGAGAACAATATTCTAAAGAGGGTCTGATTTGGGATACGTACAGAGTGTACAGATTGGAAGAAGAGAAATATTTTCTGGCTCGGAAGGGGAATCCAAGCTTTTTTGAAGCTGCCGAGGCTATGGATGTAATGTGCTTGTGCCAGTTCAGGTTATTCTCAAAAGTAACGCCGACAAGATTAAACGACTTTTTGTTCTGCAGAACCTGGCCGCTCATATGTAAGGGATAAGCATTGGCAGATTTTTTTCCTGACAGCGAACATGACTGTGTTTTCGAGGCATTAAACTGAACAAGATTTTTGGCACCCCAATCCAAGATAAGTTTGAGGTCTTGTGAAAGAGATATCTGCATTGACCTGCGCTTGTTTTCTAAGTCAGAATTACATGGTGACTTAAAAATTGAATACTAGAATGGAGGGTACTATCGTCAGCAAAACTATGAATGGGATTGATTGTGGAAGAGAGAAGATCGTTAATTGTAGAAGAAACAGCGTGGTGCCAGCACTGAGCCCTGGGCACCCCAGCATTAATTTTGGTGAAGCTGGAGGAATGACCATCTACACTAACTGATATACGTCGATTAGAAAGGAAACTGGAAAGCCAAGAACAAAGCTTAGGTGGAAGACCGTAAGAAGGAAGTTTGTTAAGAAGCCCATCAGGGCCCGACCTGATCAAAAGCTTTGGATATGTCAAGAGCAACGATCTGGGGTCTGCCAAGAAACTCAAGGGACTTGTTAGTTGGTGAGACAAAGAAAAGAAGATCAGCTTGGGTCTATTGTGACGGAATCCATACTGGGCCCCTGGGAAGATCTTATGTTTTTCCAGATACTTTTAAGATTTGGAATTAATGAATTGTTTCATTACTTTAAAAAAACAGAAAGAAAGATATAGTCTATAGTTAGAAGGAAGAGTTTTGGATCCTTTTTTTTACAGGTTGCACACGCAGCTTTACAACTCCCGGGAAAATGCCGTGTCGTAAGAGATTCGAAAGAGGCGACTAGGTGGGTGCAAGCTCGGGAGCACATTTTTTAAGACGATTGCTGGTATGCCATTCAGCCCGACGTTTTTTTAGTATAAGAGAAGAAAGAATCCCTTTTGATCTGTTTGATTTAAAAAATGATATCGGACATTTTATGAGAAACAGGGACAACTATTGGAAGAGGAAGATTAATAGGAGGATCAAGCGTGAATTGGCAGAAATTTGTTTGGCAAATAGTTCGGTTTTTCCCTTTTTGGAGGTAGAGACAATTCATCTTCAGAGATTAGGGGTGGAAAAAATTTGTGCAAAAGTTTTGACTTATATTTTGGCAAAGACAGAAATTTTACTGCCATTCGAGCAAGAGAAACTTTATCTTTTATCCGATTGTTAAAACGGTCTTTTGCTTTTGAGATGGTCTGATTATACTGATTTCTTGCTTCGATGCTAGCCTGTCGATTTTCGGATTGGGGTTTTGAAGAAACTTTTTGTGGGCTTGCTTTTTTAAAAAAAGCTCCGTCACAGCATTTCTTGTCGAGAAGTGTGTTTCCTGCGAAAAATAGTTAGAAGGCTTTGAAAAATATGAGCTCATTCGACGCGAAATGCAAATCTGAGAAAGGCGTTTTGAGGATTTTTTTCTGCCGATAAAAATTGCAACTGTTAACAAAAAACGAAATAAAGAAGACATTTCGATTTTTGATGATAACTCAAAAACCATAAGAGATAGCGGAAATTTCAAAAAAGATCCTTGAAGGGGAGAATTTTCAATAAAAAAGTTCCAACTTCCGAAGTTATGTCTATTATTTATAATTTTAATTCAACGGTGAAAATGGGCCTTCGTGCGACATTTTTGGTTGCGCTCTCGGTGTCAAAATCGAGTACGTCACACTAAATACTTTTTAGGTATTAAAATTTTAAAATAAAATTATGGTTTATCCAGAACACTTTAAATTTATTTCGTTGAAAATTTAATTTAAACTTAATTTTTCAATAAGCTAGAAGATTGTTAATTAACAAAATTGTTTTGAACTTTCGTTTTCATTGTACATTAAAAAAATGCTTAAATAATTGTCGTATAAATTTTTTGCTTGAGAAAGACCCCTTCTTATATACATACCTAACAAGATCATGCCATAAAAGTTTAAAAAATTTTAATGCTTTGTTTATAATAACACTTTGACAATATTACTCTGATCTGTTATTTTTTGTCAAAGTTATCAAATTATTATAAACAAAGGATTAAAATTTTTTAAAGTTTTATGGCGTTATCTTGTTAAGTATGTATAGGTATATGAAGGGCTTTCCAAAGCAAAAAATTTGTTCGACAATTATATCAGCATTTTTTTTTAATGTACAATGAGAACGAAAGTTCAAAAAATTTTTAATTAACAATTTTCTTGTTGAAAAAACTAACTTTAAGTTAAATTTTCAACGGACTAATTCTTTTAAAATCCAATACACCATAATTTTTTAAAATTTTTCAATGAATATTCAATACCCCAAAAAAATATATTTAGTCTTATAGTCTTCTCAAAGTATATCGTTATAGCTTTTGACGGACCTAAAAAAAAACCCCGAACGATTTATTACTTTTTGTTATTGGGTAAACCCATTTGTTCATAAGGGCAGGGGTGTTCCAGGTATTTCTTTTTTAAACCTTAGGCATATAAATATTTTGGCTAATATTTTAGTGACAGTGTTGAATAACCGTTTTTACTGTGCGTTTCGGAAAAGTTGTTTTACGAGATAAAATATGTCCGTAAATCATTTGTCATTAGATGCAAAACAGGGTTTAGAAAAATGTGTATGAAACTTTAAACGTAGAGGTCAATTAAACAAGAAGTTTAAAGAAACCTGTTACTTACAAAAACCCCCATATCATCGAAAAGGGGATATTATTATTAGTAAAGAATTGAAAAAAGAAAAACGTAGTGATTTTCAATCTCACCGTATAAACAATAGTGATCAGGACCTAAAAAGAAAGAAAATATATTGTCTTTATGAAAGGGGAGTTATTCCTACCTTGGATAAACTAAAAAAGAAGTGACGAAGACGAAACCAATATAAAAAAGCCCCCACCCTCCATAGAGTTGTTTGTAAAATGGGATTTAAATACCGCAAAATAGACAAAGACAAGTAGTAATGGAATTGCACAGTTTACGACTTGAAGATTTAATTACCTTCAAAAAATTTAAAAAAAGGTTGGGTTTAAAAAAAAGAGATCCATAATTTACCTTGATGAAACATGGGTCGATCACACGACACAGTATCCAAAGGATGGGGGATTTCAGTAAAAACTGCGAGAAAGCACCTTCAAAAAAAGGGAAAAACGCATTAATAAACACGCGGGTTTTAGAAGACGGATTTGTCCCAAACTGCTTGCTGTTGTCTGCAAAGAATATTAAAATTCTAGCTGATTATCATGAGGATACAAGTGCAGAACTTTTGAAAACTGGTTTTAAAATTATTTTTTAAAAAAAATATTCCAAACAAAGTGTTATTGTTGGAACGCAAGCTACACAGCCGTCTGCTAACAAACACCAGCTTATAATTTCAAAAACTAAAACCAAATATTTGTTGAAAATGATATTTATTTTAATTCAGTTACAAAAAACGCAATTTTTGGAATCCAAAATTTTATATGCAATTAAAAACAATATGTATGTGATAATTTGGCTATACGGCTTACTCCGTATCACTGTATGTTTAACCCCATAGAGCATTTGTAAACCAAGTAAAATCAAAGATCAGAGCAGAAAATGTTACACCTACTTTAAGTCCCAGTGTTATAATTTAAAAAAAATGTAATTACTAAATACCAGTTAAGAGCTGGAAAATTCCCTTTAAGACATTAAAAAAATGAGGACTTACACCCAAAAACAACATAAATTCCCATCCGTAAATTAATTCTAAAAAATGTTTTGGGATTTTTTTTTCCTTAAAATTTAAAAAGAAAAAAAAAAAAAAATAATAAATTTTAGAAAAAATTTTTAAAAAAAAATTAAAATTTTTAAAATATGGAAAAAACAAAATTAATTTTTGAAAAGTTTATAAATTTTTTAAATTTAAAACTTTGCATATTTTTAAATTTTCCCTAATGTAATTTTAAGATTATACTTATCTAAATAAACAATAAATTATAAATTTTTATATTATTAAAGTCCGTCTTAATGTTCTGTCCTTTAATACTTACGATCCCAGTTTTATTGCTGTCGGCACGTAATCCATAAATGAAAGCAAGAGCTAAAGGTATACTTTGAGACAGACTATACATACTCGGTTTTGACGCCGAGCGCACAACCAAAAATGTCGCACGAAAATTTTTAGCTTAAATTAAAATTATAATAGGAGATAGCATCAGGATTTTTTTTGAGTGACCATCTAAAAAGAAATGGCTTTTTTTATTTTGTTTTTTGTTAATAACAATTGCAATTTTCATTCACTGGAAAAATCCTCAAGTCTTCTTACTATTTTTCGCAGGAGACACATTCTTGACTTGACTAATTTATTTGACTGGTTATTTGGGGCGTCACAATGGTCGGTGTACGAAACGAAAAGCATAAAATTGAATAAAAAAAATTCAGTGTACGAAACGAAAGCATAAAATTGAATAAAGAATTCAGTGTATTAACGAGAATATTTCAGGTAAATTTCTTCAAGTAAAAAAAAAAAGAATAAATCCTTAAATGCACACTTAAAAAAGGAAACACTCGGCGGTGTTTTTATATTTTAGAGTCAATTGAACGTATGCAAAAAGTTCCTTTCAAAGTACATAATTAATAGTCTAGTTTAAATTTCTCTAAATCTTTCACTTACCATCTTTGTAAAAACAGCCGTCTTTTAATAGTTAGTAAGTTGTTGCTAAACACTTTTTTAAACCTTATGTTCGCCTAGAATGTAGTTTATTTTCTGCGTAGGGACATCACCAACCTTATAGGATTTTCGATCTTCAAGTACCTTTGTCTTTTGTATTTGATAAAATTTATGATGATTAAATTTATTTTTATCTCTGGGTGAATCACAGCTAGTTAGTATAAACACCGTCCAAGTATATAAAGTCTGCTCACTCAAGCGTGTTGCGTAAAATTTCCCTCCTGCCTGCACCGATCCCTCGCCCAACGGCTACCCAGCAGCCTCTAGTCTTAGACACAAAATACTAAAGGAAAAAAAAATGTCAAGTTCGTGTATTTCGTTGGCCGCAGTGTGGAAATGTGGCAACGTAAGATCTCGGGTGGGCCGATAATCGCATCCTATTTTATCGACAGGTTTTGTGATTCATTATGGCTGCCTTTTTTTTATTTTTAAAAAGTTTATTTTATTTTACATTTTCTAATATTATTTTATTAAATAAGTAATCTGAAGTGCCGGAGGGAAAAAAAAATTTTTAATTTTTTTAATAATGTTATAAAAGAAAAAAATATGTTGTTTTTAGTACAGGTGAAAATAGGTTATTAGTATTAGTGTTTGTTTTCTAAAGAAAAGATTCAGTTAGATTTTAGTAATTTCAGATTACCTGCAAATAAAATAGATATTAGAAAATGTACAATTCAGGTTTTTTAGTTAATAAAAGTACCTATTTTTATGTTAAAACCCAAAAAATCTTAAGCAAAAGTTTTATTTTACTACATTTTTTTTAAATACAATATACAAAAAAATAAAATAATACATAAAATTTTACACTTTAAAATAACAATTTTTAATTATATACAATCTCTAATTAACAACATTACTTATATATTTTCAAAGAAGTTATCTTCAGTCAAGATGCCAAGATTCACAACTACCTATTATTCATAAAAAAATTATTAATGTACCTAATATTACTTACTTAATAACCTCTTCTTTTTGCTGTGCCATACTCTATTTAGAGTGTAGGCGCCCTCTCGCACATATCTGTGTTGCGTACCAACTGCTTTTACACAGATATGGGTACCACCGGCTTAACGTGCCTTCCCAAGCACATGTGAGAGGGTTTACTAGGCAGAAATACTACACAGTGGTTTGCCATTGCCATCTGTGAGGTGACGAGCTATGAAAAATCCAATGGATAATGTGGGATTTGAAACCCGGGTCTCCACGGTGAGAGGCTGGTACACTGCAACTACACCAGCTCGACCACCTTAATAACTTACCAAACTCAATGTACTCCAAAATGAAAAAAAAGTTACTATAATTTAAAATATCCAAGATGTTAGCTACGCCTTTACCTGCAAAATAAACAAAATGCAATGTTAGTATTTAATACATTGTCATTAATGATTTTACCAGAGAATAACTGAAAATAAAAAAATAATTTTCTCAAAATTTTAACTACTCATGATCTAATGTAGGTGAAATAAATTGTAAATAAATAGAAATAATAAACATTTTTCACTAAAAGTAAATAGTTACGAACACATTTTATTACAATTCCAAAAATACTGCAAAATCAAACAAGCCGTAACTAGACAAGACCAATAATATGACAATATCTGACTCTTTTGACAATTATCCAATTGGTAATAGGTAGAAAAAAAAATTATATCAGAAAATACTGCATTATAAAATTATTACTGATTAAATATTTTAAAAATAAATAACCCCTGATTGCAAAAAAGTATATTTCCTTATCTGAATTATATATTATGCACCCCGTATAGGTACTGCATGACAGTCACACTGTAACATATTAAAGTTTCCTATAAAAAAAACAACAAATTTCTGAAACACCCTGTGTTTAACTACCAAAATCTAAGGTTCTCTTCACTCTTCAATATGATTTTACCAATATAAGGTTTGATAGGTGCCGCCTCAATATAGTTCAAATAATTTGCAAAAAACTCATTGGTAAAATCATCTTGAAGAATGAAGAGGGTTGTAATTTTTGCAGTCAGATAAAGGGTTTCCATTAAAAATTACATAATTAATCCCACCTCACCTACTTAAATCATGAAAAAAAAAAAAAAAAAGGCTTTTCTTTTCATTATTATAAACACTCAAGGCAATAAGAAGTTAAAATTTTGAATATTAGTTGGATAATTTGTTAACTTTATTTTAATTTTTAAAATTTGCAAAGCATAAAATGACCTTAAGACATGCTTAATACTCTTTTAAAGCTATCTACTAACATTTCACCACCACTAACTGCTAAACAATTCCTAAGCACTTTTAAAAACCATATTATATTATAATTTGCAAACAGTAAAACATGCAGTCTGCGGAGTATCTCAAAAATTTGTTCGAGCATGATTAAAAAACTTACCATATTAATAGCAAATACAAAAAAGATAAAGCCTTTGTTTTGTAGATAATGGTAAGAAAAAAATAATGATTTACGCATTTTAAAACAAACCTGCTACAACAGATGGAATTTTTCCTGGAATTTTCTGTCCTGAAAAATTAAGTGTGGTTAGAAAAAGTTTATCCATCAACATTTATAAATTATATCGTGTAAAAAGTGTTTAGATCTTTAAAGCTAATTACATATTATAATACTTACTTAAATTTAGACAAAATATATGAAAATTTCTGGTTTAAATCACGTTTTAATCGGCAAGCATGTCTAAACGACAGATAATGAAATAATACTAGTGCGCATACGCAATGGCCGGAATTATTATTTACTTTTAGAAAATAAGAAATAATGGTTGTTTGTATACACAAAACCTGAAAATATATACTGTTATGGACCTACATAAATATATTAAAAAAACTAATCGTAGAATAAGACATTTACATTTTAATTTTAAAATATAAAATTTCATAATTCAAGTTTCCCGCCCACCCGAGATCTTCTGTTGCCAAATGATGTCTGTGGAAAAGTTTGCTATTTTAGTGACACCCCCTGTAAAAATTTTATTAAATTATATTAAAATATAATAATTAAATTATTTTATAATTTTATAATTTTTATAAATTATATTAATAATAATATAAATAAAATATATAAATTTAATATATATATATATATATATATATATATATATATATATATATATATATATATATATATATATATATATATATATATATATATATATATATATATATATATATATATATATATATATATATATATATATATATATATATATATATATATATATATATATATTTCATAAAAAATCGATCCCAAATAAAAATTAAATAATTTAAAGTTAATTAAATTTAAAAAATAAATATGTAAAAACCTTTAGAAAACTTTTGCTGATTTTGTAAGACCATATTAATTACATACCCTTTCACTTTCCTAGGGGAAGTCTCCAATAAAGTGGAGTCAAAAAGATGTACTTGTTTTAAACATAAAAACTCAAACGTTATTAGATAGACCTACACCAAAGAAATGATGTGTTTTTTAAATGAAGAACCAAAGTTTACGAAGATTCGTAAATATACAAAACAACGTTAACAATAATTTGAATGTATTAGTCTATAATAATTACCTTCCATCAACAGATTGATTGTCAAATATATGAGGTAAATTTTTTTTATGATGGCTCCAGGCCTTAAATATTTGCTATTGTTTGCCTTAATCAAAATATCATGTGGATCAAAATAGTCTGAGCTTAGCACAGGGTGCTTTGGTAAATGTTGTCCCTGTTCAATTCCCACAAGAGAAAACCATAGTTTCTTGTCATTGGATCCGAGGGAAACCTAAAATATTAGAAGATCCTTTTGTATAATGTATAATTTCTTCCACAATATTATAAACCTACTCACAAACTAATAAATTCGATAATATTCTAAAATGGTTTATGTAGCAAAATTATCTTTAAATTATTTATTTTTTAAAGCCAAATCTAGTAATCTATTTATTTTTATGCCCATTTTTTATTATAAATATAGAACTTAAAGGCAATTTAATTTAGAAATGTTTAAATTTACTTCAAGGTGGCAACAGATTTTATCGACTTTAGTTACGCGTTACGTCCTTTTCCAATGTCTGACCGTAAGTTCGTGTTTTCGAGTTCCTGTTTGCTTCGCATAAGGGTAGGGTTGCTAACAAAGCACGCTAGCCTAAGAGGACACCTACACAAGATAGGCTCATACAATGGAGACCCAAGTTGCAGAATATGCGACGAGGGGTAAGAAACAGCCTATATACCATATCCTGTACGAATGTAAAGAATTGAATTACAAAAGACAGGCATTATTTGGGCAACCGAAAATGAGCCCACAGGAATATATTAACCAACCAGTCTCGGGGTTATACAGACTTGTGGAAGGGACGAGACTAATGGGAGGATTGGTATAAAGGATAATGGGAGATTAGGCACCAAAAAGCCCAAGAGGCTGCGCTGCCTCCGGCAGTGAATCAAGACGGCTCCCAGGGAAGAAGAAGAAGAAGATGGATTTAATCTTGCAGTTTCGCCCCCTAGCGGCCATTTTAGAAACTTAAAAAAAAATCCAGGGTTTTTTCTTGGCCGTTTACTTTTTTTGCCGCAAGCCTATACGATGGATAGGATAGGATAGATACCTCGCATTTTTAGTTGGCCACCCTGTACAAACAAAAAACGTCTTAAATACTTTTTAAATATCGCTGTTTCGCTCCCCCTCCCCAGGTATAAAAACCACGAACGGCCATTTACATACATACTCTTTATCCAAAATATTTTAAATTTTTTTAATAAATTGCAATTATTGCTATTTCTAGAAAAAGATAAAATTATTTAAGGGTATAAACAATTTAAAAACGATCCTTTTGTTATATTATTTTTTATGTACTCAAATAGTTTGATAAGTTAGTTATAAGTAGTGAATTAGAGATAAAGGTAAACAAAAAGACAAATAAATGTGACAGTAAAAATATTTATGACAAAATTAAAATACGGATTTTTTATTTAAGAAAGACTGCAGATATTAAAAAAAAATAAATTGCTTGGTTGTAATAATACGTAAATCTTAATGTTTTTGGCACTGGCTTGATGAAAATTAATATTAAATAATAAAACACACCTAGAGGCGACTCTCGCCCATCTGACAATCGAATGAAAACTATTTTTTTTTCAAATATAATATGTAAATAATGGGTTGTCTAAAAAATTATGGTCAAGGCTTTGATTAATATTTTTTTTTAATTTTTTGAAAAATGGTTGATACTCTCGGTATATAGTACAGGAAATGAGGCATTATGGCTAGAAATTTTTTTGTACTTCATGGATTTACCTGAAATTTTCACAGAAGGTAGGGAATAGCCCAAGGATCAAAGTTTATATCATGCCAAGGTGTGCTTTTATCCTGGGGGTGGTTGCCACACTTGGGAGTGGAATTTTTTTTATTACATTTTAACTACAGTAATCGATAAAGAAAGTAATTTTAGGTAAAAAATGTTCCATACATTTTTTTCGTAAAGCCCATATTTATAAAGTTATTCGCGATTGAAAGTAAAAGTTTTTCGACAAAAAAATCTACGTTTTTAATGGGTTTTTCACGAATAACTCTAAAAATATGCATTTTATCAAAAAAACTGTAGAAAGCAAAATTGTAGCTCTTAAAAACACTAGTAAAAAATGTTATTTTATAATTTTTCTACAACCAATACAGACCGAGCTACGGCTTGTTAAAGGTTAGCTTTTGTTCGTGCTATGCTAAATTTAAAAGATTTAAAGTCAAATAGCGGGTAAATTATGCATTTTTTAAGAAAAATATAAGTTCTTTTTTAAAGTATATAATAAGATCTTCCTTTTAGAAACAAAAAAAATTTCTAGCATGAAAGTTGAGCGAGTTATAATAAAAATAAGGTCGGTCCTTACTTTTTTCTATGAAAAGATCATTAAAAACCCCCAAAATTTCCCCCTTTTTAACACTACGATGCACGACCTATTCAAAATATCAAGAGTAAACGACGGTGGTCTTTGGAAAATATGGGGGTGATTTTTTTTTTTAGTAATACATTTGGTAAAAAATTATTTTATTATTAAGTTTTTACATATGTTTTATTTTTTTTTCATTAAAAAAAAAAATTTTTTCTTAATTTTATTGAAATAAAAAAAAATTTAAAAAAGTGTGTTTTTAAACAATTTTTTTTTTAAAAATTAAATAGTTACAAAAACGCGAAATGCGAAACATAAATAATATATTCTTATATTAGGAATTTAAAAACTAAAAAAAAATGCAAATAGGTGTCTTTAAAAAAAATTCATTGAGAAATTGCATCAACCTGAACATTGATCCTATTTATTTGCTTGCTGGTCCGCACACTTACAGTGGGCTAAAATATGTTCCATGCGACCAGCATTTGCAAAACTAACAAAAATAGCTTTTTACGTTTTTTGTAACATTTACAATGCCCCTTTTTTATTTGGGGGGGGATCAGGTTCAGCTTGCCACCTGGTTCCTAAATATTTTTCAGGGGAAACACGAATATACCTTGGAAGAAAACAGATGGGTTTTAAAATTTTTTTTTCCCAATTTTTTTATAAATAGTTGTTCTTCTTTACTTATATCAGAAGTAGGATTATTATGTCTTACAATTACAAAAGCATTGATGGAGGCAATATTTATCATTCCATAAAACATAACTAAAGGTCAACGTTTTGTATTTCGGGCAACATTGTAACTTGATGACATTTGGTCCACAATATCCACCCCACATTTCATTGTATTATAAAATAAATAAATATCTGTTTGGCTACTTTTTTCGTCCACTGCCAGGGGGTGAATCGATGAAAGTCATTACCTCTTTTCCTTAAAAAAAAGTGCCCAGATGAGAAACTATATTTTTTCCCTTCCGGGGACATAAATAAAGGCCATCGGTCACATTGCACGCTCTAGACAAGACTAACCAAACGTTTTAAAATGTCTACGGTAGGGAAGGTTTAATTTACCGAATATTTCCCAAATGGAATTCTAACTCGTGATAAATAATATTGCAATTCAACGACGGGGTCTATCAGGACCAAAAAATAGGATTACATCATATTATATAAAAAAATTAACACTTTTATATGACAAAATGTAAAAAAGCTAACCCAAAGGACCTAAAAGGAAAAATGTTTTTAAAAATATTTCAAAAATTATAAAGCATTATTTATTTCCCGGGCTGAAGACCACCGTCGTGCATCCGAGGTTAATTAAAAAAATCTGTACCCCCCTTTTTTTTTTTTTTTTTAAAAAAAAAAAATATAAAAATATATATATATATATATATATATATATATATATATATATATATATATATATATATATATATATATATATATTTTATATATATTATATATATATATATATATATATATATATATATATATATATATATATATATATATATATATATATAGAAAAAAATGAAACCGAGTAGTGGAAATGCAGTCAATTGAAAGGCCACTTTAAGTAATTAACTCTTTATTGAAAAAATGAGCTTTTGGGAAAAAATTTTTTTCCCCTCATCAGGGCTCATATGTGAGTTGAAAACATGAAAATTTTAATAGCAATGAAGAACAAAACTTCATTCACATTCCTCTTTAAACTACATTGACTTTAACTTAGTTTTTAGCACGTGGATCGTTGCCACCGTGTTCAACAAGACTTTTACGGAGTGATTTCATTTGCTCAGTCTTGTTCCAAAAAAACCATACAAAATTATTAAAAAAAAACTTTATCTTATTAAAACTAAAGGAGCTATGTTTAAAAACCAGTCAACTTTTTTTTCGAAACATTCGAATAGCCCACTTCGGCGCATAACATTCTATAAAACCGGTATACTTTATACTCTTACCGGTTATCATTTTTTGTATGTAATTCTACTTTTTTTATTTATGTCTATTATATTGGTTTATAAAAATTGCAATGTTGTAAGGGATGGTTTTTAAGGATTGAAAATTTGCAAAAGAATGAAATTGGTAATATTTCAGGCAGTAATATTTTTAATTATTAAATCTGTCAAGCTATGAATTTTTTGGGAATACATCTTTTTTTTTAATTAAGCTTTAATAAGGGTTGATTTATAAGGGTCTAAAAGTTGCGAAATGAAATTAGTACATATTATATAAGCAACAGCATTCTAAAATTAAATCATTATGGTAAATTAATCATTTTTTTGGGATAAATATTTTTGTTTACTTTAAGCTCTAACTAGGGTTGATTTTTAAGGGCTGAAATATTTTAAAATTGTATTCCAAAGCATAAAACAATCATTAATCAACTAATCCAAACCTTTTACCCATCTTATTGTTAAGGTTTTAAATGTTATTCTATAAGTTTTGACAGTTAGGGATAGTTAAAAAACAAACAGCGCACATCACCATGAAATAGAATTTGAAGTAGAGGGTTAGAAGCGCCTAATTCCAAATTTTTATGCAAATCTGTGCAGGACAAAACAAATTCGAGGTTTTACCATATGTTTTAAGTCTTAGACAAAACGGAATGTGTGCAACCGAGAAATCTTATTCTTCAAGCAAAATAAAAAATTGCTGTTTTAAAGCATAATAATTTGTGTTCTTAAAATGAATATTAAGCCTATTCTTTTGGTAGGTACAATTATTTTTTAATTACAAATAAAAACCAAACAATAATTTGTTTTTTTACTTAAATTTATTTCCAAATTAAATATCAAAGTAAATTGCAATAAGTAATTTTTATTATTTGTATGTAAATGAACATCTCTTTAAAAAAAGTGTAAATATGCAAAACCTCGCAAAAAACGTTCGTAGTTTGACTCGCTGCGATAAAACGGGCGCGGTGTTGCCAACTTTCTTAAACTTTGAAAAGCCATATTTCGGAAACAATTAACTTTTGACCCATATGTTCTTGGCTTTTTCGACTTGTTTTAAGGTCCACTATCGCTCATTAAAATCCTGAACATAATACTTTTTAGACCCTGTATACTGAAAAAATAATAGATAAAAATATTTTTTTAGGTCACTATCTTAACTTGGACCGAGATCACAATGGAATGTTAAGTAAATCTGAACTGGCAGGCTACGGATCAGGGACCCTAACGCAGCCTTTTCTGGATAGGGTGTTTCAAACGTGCCTTACTTATGGAGGAGAAATGGACTACAAGACCTACTTAGATTTAGTTTTAGCATTGGAAAACAGAGCAGAACCGCAGGCCCTTGCGTTCTTATTCAGGATATTGGACATAAAGGGATGTGGATATCTGGATGCGTTTACTTTAAATTACTTTTTTAGGTAAATAAAGTTGATCACATTGTATAAACGTGTAAAATTTTAGTCGGCTTGATAATCAGCTGTATAAAAAGTCTGAATTATGCAAGCTCTCTTACCCGACACTTAGTGTGGTTAGTTGTGGTTAGTTGCAAGGAATATCATGAGGATACAAGTGCAAAACTTTTTGAAAACTGGTTTCAAAATTATCTTTTAAAAAAAATACCAAACAACGTTGTTATTGTCATGGATAACGAAGTCCACGCCGTTGCACAAACAACAGCTTAAAACAAGTTCAAAAACTGAAATCCAGGTATATTTGTTAAAAATGATATTTATTTTAAATTCAAATAAAAAAAACGCATCTTTTGGAAGTCCTAAATCCATATGAATTAAAAAACAATATGTATGTGATAATTTGGCTGAACAGGCGGGCATACTGTCTTACGGTTTCCTATCACTGTATTTTAACCCCATAGAACATTTGTGGAACCAAGTAAAATCAAAGATCAGAGCAAAAATGTTATATTATTAAAAGTCCGTCCTAAATTATGCATTTAATACCCACCGATCACGCATTTTTATTGTCTGTTCGCATAAATCCATAAATAGAAAACTAACAGGTATACTTTGAGACAGACTATGACTCTGTTATAAAATTTTGAGTAAGAAAAGATTTGGCAAAATTGTTTTTTAAATATAAAACGTTATTTTTAGTCATTAAATGTAATGTAAAATATGTAATATATAATTTTATCTAATTTTTAGGGCAATCCAGGACCAAATGAAAGCTCATGGGTCGGAGCAACCAGTGCCATTTCAAGACGTGAAAGACGAGCTCTTCGATATGGTCCGACCAAAAGATCCCGAAAAAATTACTTTGGCGGATTTACTTGCTTGTGGGCAAGGGGACACATTTGTCAGCATTTTGATCGAATTTCACGGCTTTTGGGCTTATGAACATAGAGAGGCGATCTCGTCAGAGCCTCAGGAAGGAATCTGATTTTAACGTTAAAATAAGAGTGATATTATTAATCTTATTTTCGGTGTGCCTTATCTTCTCAGGACGTTAGTGATCTCATTAGCCCATCTAACTTTATCCACTGCAATTCCTTCTTCTGCCTGGTCCCCTTTTTCCGTCTATTTTTTCTTCAGTTATGAATTGTAGCGTTCTGTATTTGTCGCTTCTCATTATGTGTCCAAAGTAACTTGCTCTCGTTTGCTCGACAGTATTCTTTATTTCTGTTTTTTTTTCTCTATACCAGTGGTCGCCAACCTTTTTAATGTGTTGAGCTATAGTTGGATCATTTTTAAAATGAAAATTCGGTGCCCTTTGAAAAGAAAAAAAAACATAAAAAGTAGCAAAAAGGTTTAATTTTTATTGTCGGCTTTTTATATGGTCTATTATTACAGACACGTGCGAGAAGCGGCACATTATAAAAAGCAAAAGCGGCCGCTAGTTCAAATAAAACCAATTCGGCTACTTTTTATGTTTTTTCCTTTCAAAGAGAACCGAATTTTCGTTCTTATATTGATCCAAGTATACTTTCATAATTTTGGAATAAAGAGTGAGCTACCTACGTAAGCCAACCTAAATTAAAAAATACACCGGTACATTCGACGTATATGTTTTTATTTTACTAATACGTTCTAATAAATTAATGACTTATAGTACTTATTTATTCCCATCCCATTACATAACTCATAAATACATCCATATTTATATCTACCAATCATACTAAAATTTTTACGCAGACACAATGGCAAGTCACATCGATTTGATAAAAGTGAATACAGTTTTTAAGCAAAAAAATGTGCAGATTAAAAATACATTACCTGTTAAATGAGAAGGTTGACATTCAGTCTCATCGATAATTTTTTTAATGTTTGGAGCATAGTTTGATACAGCCATTCAAATACAATTATTATCCAAATGTTTATGTGTAAGTCGATTCCGGTATTTGCTCTTAATTAACTTCATAGTGGAGAAATAAGATTCACACAAATACGTTGAACTAAATAACGCTTTAACTTTCAAGGCAACACGATATCGAACTGAATATTTGTGTCTTTACTTACTAAAGCCTAGTTACATTTTGTATTTGAGACAAACGATTTTAAAACTAAGTCGTTTTGAAACGCGATCACTTCTATTTCTGTTGCAGTGAAGTCTTCGCCAAAGTTCTTCATAACACAAGTTGCAAACTGTTGTATACCAATTTCTATGAAGGGCGAAACAACAAATTGCATCACTAAAACAAGACTATTTTCTTATGATATTTACTGTCATAGGGTTCTAACAAATTTTGAGATATTAAAAAAAAATGGAAAATGCTTGGTGTCGCGGTTTCTTAGGTTTTGTTCCCAAAACTCAAGTTTTTTAAGATATACATTAATATCAGAAATCATTTTCGCTGGTTCTTTGTCTCACCCCTGAAGCTGCAAGTTAAGCTCATTAAATTCCTCTGTAATGTCCACAATAAAACCAAAATCTCTAAGCCAGATTGAATTTTCAGGTTCCCGAATCAGTTCATCGCGCTGTTTGAAAAACTGAACTATGGCAGACAGGACTTCATTGAAACGTTTTAGCACTCGTCCTCTGCTCAACCATCAGACTTAAGAGTGAAGAAGTAGCTCTTCGTATTGACAGTCAATTTCATCGGCCAAGGTTTTAAATAGTCTTCTTTGTAACGCTTGAGCTCTAACCTTGTTCACAATTTTTACCACCAATTTCATAACGTTGTTTAATTTTAGAGAATTTCCACCTAATGCTTGCTGATGTATAATACAGTGGTAACTGCGAAATTGTGGAAAACTTCCATCATTACGACATAGCGCCACCAGACCCTTATCACAACCCATCATAGCTGGAGCACCATGGGTTGTCAAGCCTACCATTTTCGATATTGGAATTTTCTTAAATGAAATAAGATTTTTTAAATATGAGAAAACAAATCCAGTTCAGTAGTATGTCCTTGTAGTGGAATAAACTTCAAAAGATCTTCTTTAATTGTAAAATCACTAAAAAACCATCCTGACGAATAACGCCATCTGGGAGGTTTGTTGATTCATCCAGTTGCAGTAAAAAATAAACACAGTTATCTAAGTCACTTCTTAACTGCGAAAAAATATCATTGCTCATTACTTCTACTCGTATCATCACTCTATTAGCAGAAAGTTGCACAAATTTTATAGCAGACACTATTTCGTCTTTATTTCTGAAGTTGGCAAATAAGGAATCTGCAGCTTCTAAAAACACCTGTTTTTAAATTTCTCCGTCTTCATAAGGTTTCTTTTTTTGTGCAATTATCTGGGACACACGTTAAGATGCTTCAGTTGCAGCCTAATTTTTGTCAAGTGTTTTTAAAAATATTGACTGTTGTTCAATTAACTGTTTTGTTACTGTTTCAGTTTTTCCTTCCTAATGGCAGAATAAATTTTTAAAATTCGAATGTACAGTTTTATGATGTCTCTCAATATTTCCTTTGTTAGTTAAGGAGGCAGAGGTATTACATAACAAACATACATTTTTACCTTTACCTTCTGTAAAGAAGATGTTAATTCCGAATAGAAATGGTATGGCTTTACTTTCTTACTACTGCTTGCCATAATATTTCTAATTTTAGGTCAACTCTAACGGAACTGCTGGTGTTTGTACGTTCAGTATTAAACTGTGCCAATGTCGCCGCGCGTTTTTATATATGTCGTAGCCAGAATATAAAACCTGTCGTTTTATAAAACGCCTAGTCGTTTTATAAGGGGCGGCCAAGTTGTCAAATATTAATTATCGGTTCATTACTTTGCTATCTGGCTAGCTATTTTATAAGACGACTAGGCGTTTAATAAAACGACCCGTGACTACTCAGCCAGATTGTTAATCGATAAAGTTTTTACCGTTTAACATTCTGGCGGGTGAAGTATTTTAGTCGGTTTGTAAAATACGAATTGTATTTAAAAATATTTAATAAATTTATTGATACCATAGATAACATATTTGACAGCATTAAGTAGGTATAAAAAATGTCTTTGTACCTATTAAAGGAATATTTTAATACGCTTTATTTCATGAATAAAACAAATAAATAAAAATTTATTAATTATTAACAAAAGATACTAAAAATTCGAAGAAAAAATAACATTCTCATACTCGTATATATAAATTTACATAAGCATACTTAAATTTAAAAAAAACAAACTTAAGTTTTAATTATTAAAAAATCATTTATTGGAACATGGACCACTGAAATGGCACCTACTTGTACATTTTACGTGAGCCTTCAAACAAAGGCATCTCTTAGTGCAGCATTGCAGTTTACTAGGTTTGCACTGACATTTTTTAAATCCTTGTCCTCCAAATTGCGATATCTTAGAAACTGCTTCCCTTAAGGTCATATTAACATCTGGTGTGACGAACGGATTAAAATTAGAATTGCCAACTGAATTTAATTCGTCTCTGGAAAACCATCGATTAAGGCGACCATGCCTCTGTACCTATCTGGAATACCCCATTTTGTATATTCAAAATGTTTCCCAGTACTCCTTTTGGGTCAAAGGATGAATTTCTTTTTAGCGTTTGATAATCTGGCCGAGGAGTCACTGTCGTTTTATAAAACGTCTAGTGGTTTTAAAAAATAGCTAGCCAGATAGCAAAATAATGAACCGATAATTAATATTTGACAACCTGGCCGCCCTTTATAAAACGACTAGGCGTTTTATAAAACGACAGGTTTTATATTCTGGCTACGACATATATATCCCGTTCAAAGTAACCCAGATCGTTCTCGAATAGTAGCGCGGTGCCCGTTTCTAGCATGGTGACGTCGGCGGCAAATCCAATGAGCTGACAGCATAGATAGAGAAAGCATTTCATTCATAAACGCAATCGAGAGCTGCGCCCAACATGGTTTTGTTTTATTATTGGCGATAAAATGTTTTTAAAGCATAATTTGTACTTACTTATGAAATGATAATCCAGGAATCATATCCGTCACTTTACACTTGTCACTGACTTACCATTTTAATTTATTAAAAGTTCTTACACAAAACTGAAATTTTTTAAGTTGTCACAAAAAATTACCCAAACACAAAACCATTTAAACTAAAACCTATATTAAATGTGTCATCTGAGCAAACTGAAGGTGGCGGAATACGCTTCAACGAAAAATCCGCTGTTGTCACGTTGTCGCGCCTTTATCTAGCTGTCCAAAAGAAAATAGTGTTTTGCATCATTACTTTTTTTTGTTTCTTTATAGTAATAAATATAACAAATATTATTCACAGTTTAAAATACAATAGTAGAGCTTAATTTGATGTAATTTTAAGAATAAATTAAGTAAAATTTAACAAATATACAATCAAGTAAATGAAACAGAAAATATTGCAACCACCTTTACGACAAAATAGTATCTGTAGTAACCATTTTCCCGGGTTTTGGTGGATTTTATTGTTTCGAGTACATAGGTTCATTCATCGCTAGGCAGAACATTAGAATGTGCGTTTATGATGCCACGCTTATGCCAAATCGATGCTTTCTCCAGTTAAACGAACAGCTCATTGGGCAGTGTTGCCGCTGCTTGTGATTATTATAAGAATTTTCAAAATTTGCTGATACTCGTATGATTTTTACACCTTTATATTTTTTACAACGTGAGCTACCAGAATTGCCTTTGCGAGCTACCGGTAGATCGCGATCGACGGGTTGGCGACCACTGTTCTATACAGTTTAGGACCTCGATGTTGGTAGTATGGCTTGTCCAAGGAATTCTCAGCATCCTACGGTAGCACAACATTTCAAAGGCCTCCACTTGCCTTTGTGTTGTTTCTATAAGCGTCCACGTTTCCACACCATAAAACAATGTGTTTAAAACATAGCATCTCAGAACACGGAGCCTGGTTTTTAGGTTGAGCCTAAGATTACACAGCACAAAAGCTCTATCGACTGTCAAAGTTTGTTGTAAAAAATCTGGTATAGTAAATAAAACCTTTTTGTCTTTAACTAGTTGTATTTGTTGTTTAATATTACTTAGGGTGCGTCCATAAATTACGCGAGGTGTTCAAGGGGGGAGGGAGTAAAGCTAAATCTTTTTAAATCTCAGCAAATATCACGTAATTTTTTTTCTAGTAGAAAACGGTATAATATTGCGTGAAAGTAAAGTTAAATTAAAGTAAAAAATGTTAAATATGGCGAAATTTCACACAATAGTGTTTGTCGTATTTGTCTTAACCCCGCAGAGCAGCATAGTTATAATCCAACGTGTAGTCCAGGCAGTTAAGCATTTCACCTCCGAATTTTTTATATATGCACCGATTTATTTGAAATTTTGACAGATGATAGATGGATGGTCGAAAAGCAAAATCTATATGGTGCCGATGTGCAACACCCTTCACCGAGGGTGGGCAATTTTTTACCGAAAATACCCCAGAAATCGATAGATGAGCAGATCTGAAGTAAAAAATATCATGTCAAGTTTTTTCGCCAGATCAATAATTTTTGAATTATTCGCAATTAGAAAGTGCGATTTTTCGTTAAAAAAACTCATTTTTCAATTGTTTTTTACGCATAACTCTGTAATTATGCTTTTGTCGAAAAAATATTTTTTAGGTTTTTGTCCACAACTTTTTTCTGGCGCAATTTTTAAAATAAGCCTAGCGGGTTGTAGTTTTATTAAAATTTGACAGATATGATTTTCTAAATTCAACAAAATGTCATCATTTTGTTTGATTATTTATTGACTGTGTCAAAAGAAGAGGACTAAAATGAACGGCAACGTTAAAGGTTTTTTTTTTCATTTCAAATGTTCAGTTAACTCCAAAAGATTAAAAAACCGCCGAATGCTACCATTTAAAGAGGTGGATTTTTAAGATAAGGGAGTATTTCACACTTTTTAGTTTTTTAATTTTAACTTGAATTCTAGGCACTTTTCGAAAATAGACGTTAACACAAAGGTTGTTTAAAATTAATTTTCCTATCGAAATATCACCATCTAAAAGCAAAAAAACTTTACATAAATATATTCAAAAACGAAGCAAAAAAAAAACAAAAAAAGGTTTTTTTATTTCTACCTCATAATTTTTTCCCATGATTTTGGGTATAGGTATTGCTTTACAGAAAAAAAAAACGGTTATCATGTACTTTAAAAAGATTTTTGGTAAAAGTCTATAGGATTTGTAGTGATGGCTTCCAAGAATAATAATTAATTAAAAACTTACTTCAAGTATACCATCAAAATGTTGCTTAATACTAGTTTCACGTATAACTTGAGCTTTTACCTAACTAGTACTTCCAGAATTCAATGTTTCAACATTTTTACGTGGTTACTTAGGAATAAATTTTCACTCTTTTTATCAGATGACAACCGTAAATCCGGGACATTTATTTTTGAAACCCACTTTTTATAATTACAATGTTTGATATTTTATATTTTAATAATGAATTTATAATTACTATAGCATTCAGTATAGAAATCAATTTCTCTCACATACTAAATGCTAAATTTTGCCAGTGCATATTCACAAGGTCACGCACTCATAAAGTCAGTAGCCGTAGGAACAGTGTTACCAGGTCTACTGTTTTTGCAGTAGATGTACTGTTTTAGGCCTTTGTCTACTGTTCTACGGCTCGAAGGGCGAATTATGCTGTTTTTTAGGTTTGACCATGTTTACCCAAAACATTGAAATAATGCCCAAAATATACTAATACATTATAAATATTACCTAACAAACAAATTTCCTTTATATGGGTTAAAGCTCACACCGGAATAACCGGAAATCAAATGGTAGATTCTTTAGCCAAGGACAGTGTCCTTAATGGGCTACCTACCAATTATACCTTAAGCCTTAGTGATGCATGCAACACTCTAAAACTGGTTATGAATAAAAAGTGGAATTCCAGATGGAAAGATTTTTGTAAAAATACCCCTACACGATACTCACTGCTTACGGATAGTATCCCAGCCAAATTATGGCACAAGGATTTATAACAGTCTCGAGACAGCTAGTAACTACCATTGTACGCATGAAATTAGGACATGCTTGCTTTCCTGCACATTTATACAAAATCCACATATTACCTTCAGGCAAATGTGATGAATGTCAAGTTAAATGTGATCGGAACCATATATTTTTTCAATGTAAAAAAGTTCTGCACTTGTATCCTCATGATAATCCAAGCTAGAATCCTTAATATTCTTTGCAAACAACAGCAAGCAGTTTGGTACAAATCTGTCTTCTGAACCAGCGTGTATTATGGTAATGCGTTTTCCTTTATTTGAAGGTGCTTTCGTCTGACAGTTTTGACTGGAATCAACCCATTCTTGGGATACTGTGTCGTGTGTATCGAACCATGTTTCATCAAGGTAAATTATGGATCTGTTTTCTAACCTATATCTTTTAATTTCTTTAAGGTAATTAAATCTCCAAGTGCGTAATCTGTGCGATTCCATTACTACTTGTCTTTTGTCTATTTTGTGGCTAATATTTATATTGGTTTCGTCTTCGTCTAGCTTTTTTTTTTCAGTTTATCCAAGGTAGCAATTACTCCGCTTTCATAAAGACAATATATTTTTCTTCTTATTAGGTCTTGATCACTATTGTCTATACGGTGAGATTGAAAATCACTACGTTTTTTTCTTTTGTTCAGTTCTTCACTAATATTAATATCCCTTATCGATGATATTGGAGTTTTTGTAAGTAGACAGGTTTCTTTTAAAACCTCTTGTTTAATTAGACCTTTACTGATTAAAGTTTTATACACATTTTTCACAACCTGTTTTGCATCTAATGACAAATGATTTCGACGCGACATAGTTATATTCTCGTAAAACAACTTTTTCGAAACGCAAAAAACAGTTATTCAACACTGCCACTAAAATATTAGCCAAAATATTTATATGCCTAATGGTTAATACTCAAGAAATACCTGGCTCACCCCTGCCCTTATGAACAAATGGGTTTACCCAATAACAATAGGTAATAAAATCGTTAAAGGTTAATTGGGGTATGGTCCGTCAAAAGCCATAACGATATACTTTGAGACAGACTATACCTATGCGGATAATAAGATAATGTTTTCTATATTAACTAGTTTTTTATTTAGTATTTTAATTTTTCCACATTCATTGGCAAACGTCAAAAGAGTTTTTTTACAGGTAAATCTTCTAAAACTCAGCAAAGAACAAACTTGCTACGTCAAGTATTTCAGGTACTCTTCACACAAAAAACTTTATCTTTTTACAAGATAAAAATTGTTTCTCTGTGGAGTTTAATCAAGATATTATATAAAAATTACATAACCAGCAAATTTATAAAAATGCTTCTGAATTATGCGATTCCTAATAGAACTATGGATTCTTTGCATTTGTTATATATTTGTTACCTAAAATATCTTTTTTTTTTATTATATTTAATATAAATAAAAAATATTTCTCTATTCTACTGTTTTTTTTAATCTACTGTTTTTTCTATAAAAATCTACTGCCTGTCCATGAAGATAATCTGGCAACATTGCGTAGGAATTCAATTAGTTTACACTTGACAACGGACAGAGATAGAACTGCCTGAAACGTTGTGTGAATAATTAAAATAAAGACAATGAAAGTCTGTAAATGTTTAAATCCGACTTGTAATAATTTAAGTATTGCGGCGAATGCGCAAGAATATAGAATAGTAGTCACAATAATTTATTATAGCATACTTTTAAACAATGCCAATTATTTTTAAATTTGGCTGCTGAATTATCTGATCATAAACGGTAAATTTAAACATTGAACAAGCCTTTGTTGTCCAAATATCTAATAATACTTTTATTAAATGTACTTTAAAATGGAAAATTTACTTATTTACGAATCAACAAATTCTTTAAATATTTTACACTTAGGTATTACAATAAAAATATTCCACTTTTCACAAAAAATTACAAAATAAAAAGCTATTAGGAAAATAAATCGACTTGAGAAAAATACCTACCAAAGATAAGTTAGGTAAAATGTGTTTTCCATTCCACTTACTATTAGACAGATATTTCCTTTCTCTTTTAATTAGGTTTCATATTCTAATATCTAAGTCTTTACTGGCCAAGGTCTGGCTGAAGGATAGCGATCCCCTACCAACCCTTGAATGTGATTGGTTACAACTTTGGTGACGTCACTTGCAAGTCAATAAATGTCACAAGCTTTGGGTTGTGTTTTCAGGTGTTATTTTCGATCTTTAACTATCTAAATAGCTTTAAAAACTTTAACTGTTTCTTGACCATTTTATATAAAAAAACATATTTCAAGAAACATAATTATCCGTTTCGTATCCCCAATATGGACATAAATCTTTTGCAAGCCGATAACAGAAACCTACCTAAGATAGACGCATTTATGGTTGGGCGTTTCTTTGAAAATAACGCTGACTACTATGCTGCAGAACTCAAATATGTAAAAACAGCTGTGTAAGAACCTCTAAAAAAATATTTATTTTTGTGTTCATTATTCAGTATTTCTCAAAATCTTATTGTAGGTTATCTTTATGGAGTGTAGAAATATAAGGAGTACCATCTCTTATGGCAGACGAATTGAAAAAGTGTCCAGCTGTAACTGCTGTAAGCAGTAAATAACAGTTCTATGCTACTCTAATAACTTAATGAAATTGACACTTATGCTACGGTGGCGCCACCCTAATTTAACACATTTCGACGGACACTTTCAACACAGAGATGGCGATCCTTATCTCTCTACAATACATATTTATGTTGTTACCAAGAAATTTATGGTCTGCTTAAATTGCTAATAAGTTATCTAAATCGGTAGGTATATACTTACATTAAAGTGATCTTCACACATAAAAACATTTGAATGCGATACCAAGCTGTTTGGATCTCTTTAAGCTAATTGTAACCACTTTTTTCGCCTTTTAGGATTTGTTGAGACAGATATATACAGTTTTTGTGGTGTTTTCAGAGAAGTTTGACATTTTGCACTACACGCCATTTATATACCATTTTAGCCAATAAATTGAGAAATTATTAACAAAATTCACTCGGTGTTAACTTGTTTACTTGCATATGACGTCACGCGAAACATATGTCGACGCCATTACAGAGACAGCGTTTTTACCGTGAATTTTATAATTTAAACTTTAAAATTAAGTCAACAGATTTTCCAGAAATATAAAATGCATTGTTTTTGTTAGGTACCAAAGAATAATTTAACACGTTGATTGCGTTACATGCCCCCGGCGATATGTAAGCGTTTTCCAGAAGAGACGGGACTGATTTTTATCAAAACATGATGCAAGTGGGGTATACCGTGAATGCGTTATTTTTCAACTGATTTCAATTTTATAAATAGCTTTCGGATTCTTATGACTACTAGATTTATTTAAAGCTTAAATTTTCTTACATATCTCCGGGATATGTACCACACACAACTAATACGCTAATAACTTCTGTGCGGAACATATCCCCGGCGTCCTGTATTAACAAGCTTCAACTCGTTTACCTCTTGAGTGTTCGCTCTATAAATATGCGTATATAACATGGTTTCTGAGACAAAGCTGGGTATTATGGAATTCAGAACGCGGCTACTAAAGACCTAGTTGTGGTACAAGCGGAGGACCCAACCCACCAATACCATAAAAAGGCAGCACACTTTCATAAAACCTGAATGTCCAGATGAAAAAAAGAAATCCATGTACTGGGTGTTACAAGAAACTGCGAATAACCATGACGAGTTGCGAAGCTGATAAAACAGTTAGACGTATAATAAGCTATTGTCGAATGTCCAAACAGTAGTAGTTGTTCGTTGGTCCAAACAAGCCTGGATATTGCCTTCAATGTTTCAGTGAAACACACAACTAAAATACTTTTTTTTGTTATTTAATTTTATTTCGAATATTGTGACTACTATATATGTTTTATTTTCAATTAAAAAATATCGAGATTTGATTTTTATTGCTAAAAACTTTTATTCATCAGTGTGCGGTTCTAGTCGCCGGAGATATGTGCGACGTAAATCCAAGATAGATTTACCTGTCCTACAAAAGATTTCAACAAAAAAATCGTCGAATTGTTCAACAATTTTTATCGAGATAGCGGCAAAGTACACGTGTACTACATATCCCCGGCGATATGTAACGCACAGAAGTAAAGAATTGTTTACCATACCCCGGCGATATGTAACGCAGTCCCCGCAACCCAGTACAAAAATTCAAATTTTCTCTTCGTGAATCGTACTTTTTTACAAGCAAAATTTTTTGTCAAGAATGACTTTTTGCCGAAAATATTTTTTTTTATCCATTTGTGCTCTTGTAAACCCTATCAGTGGACAGTCTGTATATACATTGATGATATTTGGATGAACCATCTTCGAGATATTTTGTCTTAAATTATAAATAAATTGCAAAAAAGTTTGATGTTAGCATCAATTAAGAATTCCATGGAAACAATAAAATTGTTGTGTTGCTGGTTTTCTCTGGACCAATAATGTCTATTTTTGCGAACCCTTTGCAATTGCAAAAAAGTTTGACATTAGCATCAATTAAGAATGCCATGGAAACAATAAAATTGTTGTGTTGTTGCTGGTCTAGTTTGGTGGGGTTTTCTCTAGATAATGTGTACCTATTTGCAGGTCATTATTCCTGCTATAGTGAAGGAAAACTCTACGTCGCTGACAAGATTTTATTAAAAAGCTGGATTGTTATACATAAACCTAGCTGCTAAAGCTGCATATTTAGGTAGATCCTCATGTTTTGTTCAGAAAAATTCTGGACAAACATACATAAGGCTAAAATTTGTAAAATTTTAAGCTTGAATAAATTTTATAATCTGTTTTATTAGGTGCAAATGCTGCATCTGAGATTGATTTTTAGGATTTTTGCAATATTATTAAAAGTAGTTAGTGCTAACCCAGTAAAAAAAGTATAATAATTATCCTGGAAAAAAAACGAGGATATCCAAATCTTCGTTTCCATTTCGTGCTACAGTCTTATTCTTTTTTAAAGTTTTTCCGTTCACTAAACTTTCTTACTATATATTTAATAGTGACTAAAAATGGTACTCGTTGTTAGGGATATTATAAAAGTGATATTCCTTTTGCACTGTCGTCACATTATTATTGTTGCCATAAGGAAGACAGTAGCGATTTTGATGAGTTCACGGATAGCCATGTAAAAGCAATATACATTGTCTTAAATAGTTAAAATGATTAACATTAACTTTTTACAATATCCAGACGTCAAATTTATCACAACAGTTTTATTGTTTTCATGGCTTTCTTGATACTAATATCATTTTTTTTCCAATTTATTTATAGTTTAAGCTAAAATGTTTCAAAAATGGTTCACCCAAATATCATCATTGTATATGTTAGGATTAAACACCGATTTCGCCCAATGGGCGGAAAAAGTGGCCAAAACGCGTTCTGGTTGACAGCATATTGCCAATGTCCGAAATATGGACCTTTCGCAATTGCCAGAAAGCGTCTAGCATACAAACAAGCCGTCCAAAAACAGATATCGTGCGTGTTTCAAAATAAACAGCCGCTTTGGTAACCAGAACTAACCATGACCGACTAGAACTTAGGGCTTTTGAGAGATTTATCTAAATTATCCTACATAAGGGTTATTAACAAAATTTTATAATTTACCGAATGGTAGAAATTATAATTTTTTTAAAAGTGTAATTATACATTCCCCGGATTTTTCTAATACGTTGTTGAAATTTTAAATTCAAACCCATAGTTCAAATCTAGTCAGCAGTTGGTTTCTGGTAAGCAGGAGACTTTATATATATATATATATATATATATATATATATATATATATATATATATATATATATATAAATATATCTCTATATATATATGTATATATATATATATATATATATATATATATATATATATATATATATATATATATATATATATATATATATATATATATATATATATATATATATATATATATATATATATATATATATATATATATATATATATATATAGAGTAAACGGAGGTAATATGGAGTCTAGTTTTCTATTATAAGTGATAAATTCTTCATATGTGCAGAGACAGTGCATTCGAAAAGTCATTAAATATTATGATAACTATCCATCTAACAAATAAAAGTCTGGAATTTCAAAAAAACTTTATGAATTACAAAAAAAATAAGGTTAAATAAAATAAGTACATTCTGACATTACAAAAAATGGTCGGGTAATATGGAATACCGTATGGGGTAATATGATGAACTAAAAATATATTCTTATAGGAAATTTTAGCGACAAAAATCACAAATGTAAACATCCTTTGGCGTGTCGGCGCATAACTCATGACTAGTTCACATCTTGCGCACTGAATCCAGATTTCTCCCCTTCATCAGCTGAATATAATCCCGAACAAAACAAACACTGGCCTCTTCAGATGGACTATCGCCAAACACAAATTCAACATCCGTCGTTGGATGATGAGTCATGTAAGAATAAAGAACTATTAGAATCTTCTGATGAATATTACCTTTCTTTGATTTTCTTTATTGCCTTTTTTTGAAATTTATTTTTTTATATCACGCCACTTGAGGTCCAACTACCTCTGCATCTGCACAGTTGATTTTATATATCTTTATTTTATTTAGTTATTTCTATTTTCTTTTAACTTTATCTCTTTCTTTAACTATTTCTATTGATTGTTCCAGCTCTTCCTTGTTTGGGGTCGACGTCAAAACTTTGGGTTTACCTGCTTTCCGACCTCTCGTGCCCTCTTTCTTTCTCAAAATTGGCTTAGGAATTATATCCACGATAGTAGATATGGTGGCATTTTGAGCGGTGTTTTCTGGCTCACGTTTCTCCGGAGCATATCATCTGCTGAATTTACTTGGACCTCATTTCTTTGTGCCTCCTGAATTAAGTCTTCTTCGGTGAATACGTTCGGTTAACTGGAAACAATCAGTTTGACGAAATCCGTTAACAATCTTTCACCACTTTGGTTTTCAGATACGCGATACCAAAAAAGTTATAATCAAAATGATTGACAGGCCGATTCTTAAAATAGCCTTACTTCCTCACTATAATATGTCTTTAACGCCCCCCACTAACAGTTTTATCCAATGGCTGCATCTTATGAGTTGTATGTGGCGGTAGACAAAAGAATCAGTAGAATGGGATTTTCTGCACTTGGTGTTGCATGTTTTAGAAAATGTTTGAACCATTGTGTGAAGATATCCATCTGGTCTACAGCGGATGAGGAAAAAATGGTTCTGGCGGGGGCACCTTCTTTAGAACTTCGACATTTTTTCTGGAAAAATCAGAGGAGGCACAAAATTGCCACTTGCACTAATGCAAGGACTGAGGTTATAAAGTGAACCTCGTTCAGCTGACGTCATTGCCCCAGCGCCTTTAACGCCAGAAAACTTCTGGATTTCTTGATTGAACAATGGTTAAGCAGTTTATCAACGTTATAAACTTGGCTTGCCGAATAATTATGTGTCTCCATTAGGCTCTCTAACAGGTCGAAAAATTTGTCTACATCTTCTTTATTAAATCTAAGGCGCGAGCGTAAGTTCAAGATAGTAGTTATTTACCCAGACTTAAAACATTCTTATGTCTCATTACAGTAGTCGAAACCAATCCTTGCCAGCTGATTTTCTTAGTAGAAATGGATGAGGAATATTGTTTTTTTCTTGTAATTGAAAAGCAATATTTGCAAACATCTCGACGCGTCAAGCCAAAGAACGATTTCTCCATGTCTAGACAGTGTTTAACTAATTCTTTTCCAAAAATCAGGTAAAACGGGCTTACGGTCTAATTTAATTTTTAGCACACAAATTCAGGCTCCATGTTCTTTTTGCACAGCCTGAAAGTGTAGCTCGAGGAACATTGTATGTTTCGAAGCCTTCAAATAACCCATTTGTTTGGACCTGACTGCTATCCTGCTTTCTTCATATTTTCTTCCATTCCACTTTTTGCGTTTTTATCCACGACCCTAGTTTTAGGCATTAATGATACCCTGGTGCTCCGAATAACACTTCTAAAACAAAATAGAATTAATTTTTAGATGGTACTTTTATGGTCAACTTTACTTGGGTAATATGGAATAGTATTCCATATTACCACATTATATATATATATATATATATATATATATATATATATATATATATATATATATATATATATATATATATATATCTCTCATATATATATATCTACTCAAGGTTTTTCTTTTATTGGGATTTTGGTTCAACAACAGTAAAAACTATTTTGTTCCATGTTAAAAAGTTTTATTTCAGCAGACGTTTCGGCTGATTTTGTACTTTATCAATGATTTTCTATCTAAAACAATTATACAACTAAACTTTGATGTTCCAGTATATGTTAACAATGTAATATTTATAAAAATGTAAATTTTTTATCGACTTACCCAAAAAGGTTATTCCAGATATAATTGTAACATTTTATTCACTTCACCCAGGTAAAAATTTTTATTAGCTTAACTTAAAAATACAAGTTAAAACAGTTTTTTCTTAACGAAGTCTTGGTTAGAATTCACGTCAAAATAATACTTTGTAACTTTAATATATTTTCAAGAGGTGGCGGGTGACTTATTCTAAACAAACATCATCCAACGATTATAGAGTTTAGAACTATTTATATAAATTAATGTTTTGTTTATAGGGATGTTGCTTATATTAAAAATACATTTAATTAAATTAAATTAAATTAAATTAAATATATTTAATATAAACAACATCAAATGAGGCAATTTATATGAACAGTTCTAAACTCTATAATCTGTTGATCACCATATGAAAATGCTATTAAAAACTGCAAAGTGTTTTGTTTTGTCTTGGTATCGAAAGACCGTTGAAAAACTGTTTTTAACACCATGCTGAAGTTAGTTAATAAAATTTTGCAACCAGTAGTAAATGTTACAATTACATCTGGAGTAACACTTTTTGGCTGAAGTCGTAAAATTTAAAACATTTTACATTGTTCAGCACCTACTCTGAACATCAAGCTTGGTTGTAATTGTTTTTGGAAATCGTGATAGGCACGAAAATCAGCCGAGCGTCTGAAGTAAAACTTTTCTTTATGGAATAAACTGGTGCGATTTGTTGTTGAGCAAAAATCCCAGAAAAGAAGAGCTCAGAATATATTCCTAAAGGTTCAAAGAAAATAAATTATCAAGTATATATATATATATATATATATATATATATATATATATATATATATATATATATATATATATATATATATATATATATATGTATATATATATATATATATATATATATATATATATATATATATATATATATATATATATATATACATATATATATATAATAATAATATATATATATATATGTATGTATGTAATATAATAATAATATATATATGTAATAATATGTATATGTAATAATAATAATAATAATATGTAATATTTATTAATAATAATAATATATATATAATAATATATAATAATAATAATAATAATAATAATATGCGTATATATGTATATGTATAATATAATAATAATAATAATAATATATATATATATACATATATATATATATATATATATATATATATATATATATATATATATATATATAAATAATGATGATCAATTTATTCAGTTATATTTTACATTATTTTACACTTTTCAGTTTTTATTGAAATACCTTCCATGCAGATTCACGTAAAAAAGAAATAAAATAGTGTACACTATTTCTTAATAACAAACAGCTCTAGGAAACTTTCAAAAATTAATATCTTTTTAACAAAACGGTTAAAAAATTCGGGGTTTTTTCGTAATTTTCCAATATTTTAATTTATATTGCATTAGTTTTAAAAAAATTACGTAAAAACCGTTTTCGAGATATTTCGAAATGAATGCATGGCTTTCATACATGACAGATATCGACAATGTTAATAATTATTATGCACGATTTGATTACTAATATCTCGTTTCACAGAAAATTAAAAAAGTTCGTTTTTTTCAGTTAGATAAAATACACTTTTATTAACCCTCTATTTCAATTTCATTTATTGATTCTTGTTACATGCATTTCGTCTAAATTGTTTTTAGCAAAAACATGCCTGCCTGCTACCACGTAAATTCAACCAAAAACATACGGTTTGGTCTAGATAAATTAATGAAAATAAACAACGCGGGATCCGCATTTTGACACCTATATCGACCAATCCCACATGTTGCGACACTGTTCATCAGGGCTGCCGCAGAGTTCAACGAACGGCCAAACGGTCGTTGCCGTCCTCTCTATCTTGTCAGGCCGCCATACCAACTCTTCATTCTTCATCTTCATTCTGCTTCTTGGCACCGCAACCTTGATGTTTTTTTTACAAAATTTTCCAAAACTAACGCGTTTCTAATACATATCAAATGCTCTGACAGAAGCGAGTTTTGTAACTGCATCGAATGCCTGCATTATATAGTCCAATCATTATAGATTTTTTTGCAATTAATCTTAACATATCTGACTGCTCCATGACTGTGGATTACTAAAATCAAAAATCCAACCAATTTTTTTTCAGGTAACTGTTTTAAACAATAATTATTAAAATAAGGCCTTTTTTTCGTTTATTTTTTTTTAATATAACAAAAAGTACTGGCTATATCACTTTACTTATAAAAGACCGTTTGTAGAAAACTCAAAAACTTTATAAATGGTTTTTGAAAAATTCCGACCCGACCATTTTTCACCGAGAAAATCCGGAAAAACGCTTAAAACAGACATTTTTTCAAAAATTCGTATCTCCGTTAATTTTCAATATTAAGAGCTGATTTTTTGGAAAATGATAGTCAATAACATATACTTTGAGCTGCCGAAAGATGAAAATTGTCGCATTAATAGTTTTTATTTAATCGCACTATAAATAAATTAGGCCCTTATCTTGCAAGTGCCGTGAATATTGGGCAAATGGTCCGATTTGAATTTTAAAAACGGCTTTTTAAAGTTGAGATTAAAAGCTACAAATTGTATATCTCACATTTTCATATAAGTTTGGAGAACATTGTTAAAAATGCTTGTGAACCTAGCGCGTCCAAGGAAGTTTAAAGGTGTATGGAAGCCCAATGCTATGGCCCATTCAATCAAAAAATGTCCAGCCCAGTATGAAAATAACTGTCAGAGTTGGCCCCGCCGATTCTGCGCAATAACAAAATTCCACGAAATAATTTAATGTGTTCCCTACTTATACTTTTATGAGAGCCGTAATGGTCTTAGGTTGTCTAAGGTTTTTGGTGCAAGGGCGCGCGCGGCGCGTATGAAACTATATCCGCGCTGTACCGTCAACCGTCGTCGTCTCATCATTCGTCATTTTCGTTGTGGTTTGTGCCCTTTGCGCCGTATTAGTTTCGATTGTTTTGCTTTGTGTGAGTACCTATATTTTGTGGTTGCAGAAGTTTTTTGGATTGATAAAAACCTTCTTATCTTAGTGATTAGTGTTTATTAAATTGTGACTATAATTTTGTGTTTATTGTTTGTTACTTATATATAATATTGTAATAAAATGATTAGAGGTTGTATGGTTTTGTCTTGCAAATCCAAGGGTAACATACCCGGCATTTTTTACTTTAGGTAAGTATTTCTTATATTTAAATTAGGTGCTTCTTATGAGACGTAACGTTAGGTAACCGAAAAAATAATAATATATCAATTATGAATAATAGAATAATAAAAATTTTATAGGAAATAGCAGTGAGAAAAGTAAGGCAATCTTAACTATCTTTTAGATGATTTCCACAATGTTTGTGTATTTCTGTGGATTATTAAAAAGAAATAAGGTTTGCATTTAGGTACTTTTATTTTATTTAATAATTTAGTACATTCTTTTAAAGGATCAAAATTATCAATTACTGGACAGACCAGGCAAATTTTAATATATACAGGTCCCTCTAATTGAATGAAAGAAAGTACAATTTTATGTTAAAGTTCCTTTTTGCTTTTTCTGTATTTCTTTAAAAAGAAATTAGATTTTTGGTTTCTTAAACTTACATCATCAACTTTTTAAGGTCGACATATTGTGGACACATAATATTTAACGGATACTGTAACAATGGATACCTACCAAAGGTTACTAAACATTTTTAACCACTGTTATTCTGTCTCATGAATGTTTGTTATAAGTGAAAAGTATATGCCTAAAAAGCAGTTATAAAAATTTTCACTTTTTAATGTGCAACCAGAATCTTAGGATTAGATTAAGTCATTTACACTATCTTGCCCTTCTTTTATCACAAAATTGGTGATAAATACATGAAACTATCATACAATGTTTGAAATTATTTAAAAAATCGTGTTTTTATTTATTTACAAATATTTTTGGTAAAAATACAAAACTAATAAAAATATCGACCATTTAAAATGAAGGCTTATTTCCATATTATATCAGATGATATAAAATCCAATATTACACAATAATTTTAAATATTCTATGGTAGTATCGTGTAATAACCAACAATTTTGTGCAAAAAAAAAACAGTGAATGCTTGAATTTGACATTGGATGATGTCAACTTTATAGATAGTAACAAAGAATTATGGAAGTCCGGCTCTAACCTACTATTCATTGCGCAAACTCCGCGGGGCCAATCCCCCTATTCCCGCTGCCCTGCACGCCTGGACAATTTTGTTCTACAATATTGGGCTTCCATACACCTTTAAACTTCCTTGAGCGCGTCGAGAGAAAGTTCTCGACCGAGACGTACTGAGTCGAACGTGGAGGGGGTACCGCTCCCGATGCACGCAGCCCGTCTCTCGCTTCTCCTTCGCTGCTGGATGCCCCCAGACAATTATTATTTGTTATCTTTTGGCAGCTCAAAGTACATGTTTTTGCCAATAATTTCCAAAAAAACAGATCTTTAAACAGAGATACGAATTTTTGGAAAAAGGTCTGTTTTAAGCGTATTTCCGGATTTTCTCGATAAAAAATGGTCGGATCCGGATTTTTCAAAAACCATTTTGTAGGTTTTTGAATTCTCTAGAAACAGTCTTTTATGAGTAAAGTGATATAGCCAGTACTTTTTGTTATATTTAAAAAAAAAAAACGAAAAAAACGCCCTTTTTAATAATTATTGAAAAAAAAATACCTGAAAAAAAAATTGGTTCAATTTTAGGTTTTTTTGTAATCTACAGGTTATTCCGGAAGACATGGCGCAGTCAGATATCTGTTAACATTAATTACAAAAAAAATCTATAATGGTTGGACTATTAATTTAGGTTGGCTTACGTAGGTAGCTCACTATTTATTCCAAAATTAAAAAGTAGCTCAACACATTGAAAAATTTGGCGACCACTGGAATAGGCCATAGTATTGGGCTTCCATTAACCTTCGAACTTCCTTGAATAAAAGTCACTTTTATTAACCCTATATTTCAATTGCATTTAATCCTTAAGAAAAGCTTTTTACAACTATCTTAAGAATGTAGTAATAGTGGTATAGTCTGTCTCAAAGTATACGTGTTAGCTCTTGCCTTCATTTATGGATTATACCTGCCGACAGCAATAAAACTGCGGATCGGTAGGTATTAAAGGACAGAACATTAGGGACGGACTTTAATAATATAGAGATTTATAATTTATTGTTTATTTGGGTAAGTATAATCTTAAAATTACATTAAGAAATTAAATATATGCAAATTTTTAATAAATTTATAGCTGCATTATCTATACATAATTACATTTTTAATCTAAATCTAATTCTGTATCAGAGTCATCATTAAGATTAATTACAATAGTATGTATGTTGTTTTGGGTAGAAATGTAAGAGTCCTCAATTTGTATGTTAGTAATTACATTTTTTATCAAATTTATAACACTGGGACTTAAAGTAGGTGTAACATTTTCTGCTCTGATCTTTGATTTTACTTAGTTCCACAAATACTCTATGGGGTTAAACATACAGTGATACGGAGGAAGCCGTAAGACAGTATGCCCAGCCTGTTCAGCCAAATTATCACATACATATTGTTTTTTAATTGCATATGAATTTAGGACTTCCAAAATTTGCGTTTTTTTGTAACTAAATTCAAAATAAATATCTTTTCCTAACAAATATTCCTGGATTTCAGTTTTTGAACTTGATGAAGCTAGTGATGAGCAAAGCAAGACCAAGACCAAGACCGGGCTAGTCTTGGTCTTGGTCTTGCAAGCCTGGTCTTGGTCTTGGTCTTGCAAGCCAAAGGAAAGTCTTGGTCTTGGTCTTGGTCTTGCACCACCCGGTCTTGGTCTTGGTCTTGCTGCAAAAGTCTTGCAGGTCTTGCTTTTTTGGTAGTAATAATTTCAACTAAGTAATATTGAATAAAATATATTTTTTTAATACTTAAAAATAAATAAAGATAAAAACTATATTTTCTGCACTAAAATTATAAAATATGCCAATTTTAACCTTACACATACGTTTGAATTATTTGATTCAAAAGCATATTTTAAATGTAGGGGTTTATTTATTTATGCTCAATTTTTAGTTGAATTAAGACACAATCTGTTTTTATACATTTAGTGGCACATAGAAACATTTTGGTTATAAAATTATTATTATTATTTTTTTTTTTGAAGAAGCATATAAAAAAAAGAAATACAAAAGAATGTACTGTGTGAGCAGAAAAATAAAACTTTTAATTTCAACCAGATATAAAATTTTTGTAAAAATGATTCTAATATATAAACATTGGATTCTGATTAAAAAAAAAAAAAAGTTATTCAAAAGTCTTTTCAGTTCATGTGAACTTTTTATCTTTAAATTAGTCAAACATTTACCGTACAAAGTTTGTACAAATACTTTATTAACATTCTGCATATACAAGGTGGCTCAATACTGTGACAAAGCTCGATATCTTCAAAACCCGTTGGTCATGGTGAAAAACTGAATATGAAAAAATTATAAAAAAAGGACATAAAATGTGTACTTTTTTTCTATTCCAGAATTTTCCAAAGAATCCACTGCCACTCAAGAAAACTCCCTTATTTTTAGCTTTTTACCTAAAATATAAAATTTATGACAAAAAAATCAGCACCCTGTATATTATGCTGTAAAATTGTTAAACTGTCATACAGAAACAATGTCAACGTAGAATGGTTTTTAAATATAATTTTCGGTTTTGATAAAAATGACGTCATTGTTATTCTTTTAGCCTTGTTGTGCCTTTTACGTCAAAACCGGAAGTTGTATTTAAAATCCACTTGTATAAAAATTTTTCCTATAGGACATGAAAAATATATTTTTTAATAATTCCTCTCTTTTACATTTATATCTTAGTTTTCAGAAGCAATCTAATGGTGCCACTTCTTACAGTGTAGAACAGAAATATTGTTTTTCTGCATTTTAAAAATTTGATCCACCCTGTAAGTGGCACTTAGCTAATAAAAAAAAAACATTTGGAATATGAAAGTTATTATCAGCTTCTATAACTTTTGTACCCCTAGCTTTTCTCTGTCGGAAACGGTTTCGGAGGTATCGTGCTTAGTCGATCCATTAAGTCACAATCCTATTAATTTTGAAACATGTTATTGAATTTACTCATAATCGTTGTTAAGAACTGTATAAAATAACAAAGTGATCCATTTATTATTATTTTTTTAAAGAAACCTGTAACTCATTAAATAATCGCCTTTTTGGCAGTTCTCGCCACATTTTTTGTCATTTCTGCATAAAATACCTCTGTATATTGAATAAAAAAATTGAATATTATAATATTTTTAAAAAAGTTGCAGAAGTGCAAGAGTCTTGCAGGTCGGTCTTGGTCTTGCGTAGTCTTGCACTCCTCGGTCTTGGTCTTGGTCTTGGTCTTGCATACCTCGGTCTTGGTCTTGGTCTTGCAAGCGAAAAGGCGGTCTTGGTCTTGGTCTCGGTCTTGGTCTTGCTGCAAGACCAAGACCGGTCTCGCTCATCACTAGATGAAGCTGGTGGTTTGTGTAGCAGACGGCTGTGGTAATTTGCGTTATCTATGACAATAACACTGTTGTTTGGAAGATTTTTTAAAAGATAATTTTGAAACCAGTTTTCAAAAAGTTCTGCACTTATATCCTCATGATAATCCAAGCTAGAATCCTTAAAATTCTTTGCAGACAACAGCAAGCAGGTTGGGACAAATCCGTCTTCTGAACCAGCGTGTATTATGGTAATGCGTTTTCCTTTATTTGAAGGTGCTTTCGTCTGACAGTTTTGACTGGAATCAACCCATCCTTTGGATATTGTGTCGTGTGTATCAAACCATGTTTCATCAAAGTAAATTATGGATTTTAATTTCTTGAAGGTAATTAAATCTCCAAGTTCGTAATCTGTACGATTCCATTACTACTTGTCTTTTGTCTATTTTGCGGTATTTAAATCCCATTTTACAAACAACTCTGTGGAGGGTGGCACGGCTAATATTTATATTGGTTTCGTCTTCGTCTAGCTTCTTTTTCAGTTTATCTAAGGTAGGAATAACTCCGCTTTCATAAAGACAATATATTTTCCTTCTTATTAAGTCCTGATCACTATTGTCTATACGGTGAGATTGAAAATCACTACGTTTTTTCTTTTGTTCAATTCTTCACTAATAATAATATCCCTTATCGATGATATTGGAGTTTTTGTAGAGTAGACAGGTTTTTTAAAGCTTCTTGTTTAATTAGACCTCTACTGATTAAAGTTTCATTTCCCTTTTTTCACAACCTGTTTTGCATCTATTGACAAATGATTTCGACGCGACGTAGTTATGTTCTCGTAAAACAACTTTTTCGAAACGCACAGTGAAAACGGTTATGCCACTAAAATATTAGCCAAAATATTTATATGCCTAATGGTTAATACTCAAGAAATACCTGGCCCACCCCTGCCCTTATGAACAAATGGGTTTACCCAATAACAATAGATAATAAAATCGTTAAAGGTTTATTGGGGTATGGTCCGTCAAAAGCCATAACGATATACTTTGAGACAGACTATAACATTATTTCATTAGAGGTTTGTTTTAAATTTTAAGTAGCGAGTATATTATTAAGCATGCATATAATTCTATTGTATGTATGAGGGACACTTTGAATTTTGACCTGACCCCCGGTCCTCATGCGATCATTAAATGACGTTTTTACATTTTTACATCGTTTATTAAGTATGATAATTACTGTCATTTGGTCGAGACATGCACCATTAGCATTAAACACTTTTTGTAAACGACTTAAAAATAAATTAAATTGGTTTGTAGTCAGTCAATAACTCGTTATGTATTGAAAACACCGAACTGCTTTTACGTTTCACATTTACAATTAATACACAGTAACATTGTTATTTGTAAATTTCTTTTTCTAGGAGCCGTTTACATACAAGAATTATTTTGAAAATTTCAACAATAAATAGACTGGGCCAAAAAAATCGAATGTTTTTGTTTTTTAAAGAAATTCCGAATATATTATTAAATGACAATATATTATGTAAATTAATTTTAATATTAAAGGGTCTATCATCGCTGATTTCAATTTTAGGAAATTAAATTCCCTACAAAAAAGATTTGATACAAATTTTCGTCCGACAAGCCGTTTCCACGTAATCTACCTAAAAATTGATCGAATCTTGCGATTTGATTTTTTAAATTTGGAATTTATATACCAATTTATCTTTATATATATAATATATATATATATATATATATATATATATATATATATATATATATATATATATATATATATATATATATATATATATAATATATAATATATTATAATTAATATATATATAATAAAAAGGGGGAATATTTTTTTATTATATTTAATTTTTTTAAAAAAAAAAAAAAAAAAAAAAAAAAAAAAAAAAAAAAAAAAAAAAAAAAAAAAAAAAAAAAAAAAAAAAAAAAAAAAAAAAAAAAAAAAAAAAAAAAAAAAAAAAAAAAAAAAAAAAAAAAAAAAAAAAAAAAAAAAAAAAAAAAAAAAAAAAAAAAAAAAAAAAAAAAAAAAAAAAAAAAAAAAAAAAAAAAAAAAAAAAAAAAAAAAAAAAAAAAAAAAAAAAAAAAAAAAAAAAAAAAAAAAAAAAAAAAAAAAAAAAAAAAAAAAAAAAAAAAAATTTTTTTTTTTTTTTTTTTTTTTTTTTTTTTTTTTTTTTTTTTTTTTTTTTTTTTTTTTTTTTTTTTTTTTTTTTTTTTTTTTTTTTTTTTTTTTTTTTTTTTTTTTTTTTTTTTTTTTTTTTTTTTTTTTTTTTTTTTTTTTTTTTTTTTTTTTTTTTTTTTTTTTTTTTTTTTTTTTTTTTTTTTTTTTTTTTTTTTTTTTTTTTTTTTTTTTTTTTTTTTTTTTTTTTTTTTTTTTTTTTTTTTTTTTTTTTTTTTTTTTTTTTTTTTTTTTTTTTTTTTTTTTTTTTTTTTTTTTTTTTTTTTTTTTTTTTTTTTTTTTTTTTTTTTTTTTTTTTTTTTTTTCACTAATATACAGTCCCCCGGATAAAAAGGGGAATTTTTTCTCTTATTAATTTGGGTAAATTTCCTTTTTGCCAAAAGTTTATGCTTTAAAAATTATGCCAAATAATACATATATAAGGATGATCACGTGACGTTTTTAGCTGTCAAATTTGACATGTTTTTCAAAAAATCGCAAAATGAAGCATAATCTTTTAAAATTTCTAAAAATGGTATGGGGAAAAGTGGTAGGTGGAAGTAGCGTCGAAGTTGATACAAATATGGTGTAATTTTCACAAAAACTAAAAAACACACTTATTTTCTGTTTGTTATTAAATAATTACATTAACAAATCGGACAACTTTATGAAGTTATTGTTAATTTAAATACTTGTAATTAAAATGCTTTTTTAAAACTCTAAGTGCAATGTTACAAACATAAACCCTTGCATTAACGATTGATCGTAACGCAACATAGAATAAGAATGTCGTGAAAACAATTGAACAAAATTAGTGAAGCAAAATATCTGTCACGTCAAGAAATTGTTTATTTGTATTATTTTATGACATTTTTTTTAATGTTAATAATTTTTAGAAAAAAATATTATAAAATAACACAAATAAACAATTGCTTGACTGCTGCTTTCTTGACGTGACAAGTATTTTGTTTTATTAATTTTGTTCAATTGTTTTTATGACACTCTTATCAAAAATTGTACTAGAGAGCTGAAAATTGGCATGTGGGTGTAAAATTTAAAAATATTCAACTTTTCCTCATACCATGATGAGAGATAATGCTTCATTTTGCGATTTTTTGAAAAAAAAAAGTAAAATTTGACGGGTAAAAAAAGTCACGTGATCATCCTTATATACATTGTTTGGCATGGTTTTTAAAGCAAAAACTTTTGAACGGTGACGACGCCAACGTTTGCCAAATACCTGAAAATTGCCTTGATAAACAATAGAATTAGACCTACCAAATAAACAACATACAAATAGCCCTCACCCGTCGACGACAACAGCCCGATAACACCCAGCCGAGCGAGACAGACAGGTAAAAACCAATCAACCGTGACGCCTGCAGGACAAGATATAAGCGACTACACCCAGGATGCAATTAGCAGTAACTTCTAAGCTTTGATAATGGCAAATGTGATTTGCCGAAACTCAGCAAACAATCTGTCCTTTTCAGGACAACAACACGAGTTACCGAAGAAAAACGTTAACACATTTTACTCATTGAGAACCTGCGACAAAACATATATATATATATATATATATATATATATATATATATATATATATATATATATATATATATATATATATATATATATATATATATATATATATATATATATATATATATAAATATATATACACAATATATTTTATATTTAAAAATTTTTGATTATTGGGGGCTCCCACTTCTTCATAAAATGATCAAGACCTCAGCGGGGGCAAAGGCACTAAGACTGGAGTGTGGAGGACAGTAGAGGATAAGGGGGAGGATACTGTGAAACCATGGGCCAAGTGAGAACTGTGGCTCTTTCGATGAAGCAGGATAGCATCCCTTCAGTAATCCAATTACCTACCATAGACCTTATGCACAAGGTTAACATGGCATCGGCGGATGCTTTAGGACACCAAGCGAAGGAACAGTTATATTATCTATAGAGACGGCTCGAGGAAAGGAGGCCGCACAGGCTTCAGTTTCTATGTGGAAAGAACGAACTACAAGTTCTGTGGAACAATGAGAGGATATGCAATGTCTTCTCGTGGCGAAAGGGGGTCATCCCCTTCGTTTGTCCTACTAGCTCATTCTTGGCCGGGAACAGGACTCTATTACTGTTTCCCCGATAAAGCTCGTGGACGCCATCACTGCCACCACGCGGGCCGGCAGTGCCGAGAAGTGCAGTGGCACTGAGCCCTGTCTGCGATCCGTCCAGCATCCTCATGTAGTGATGCCAGGATGCGTTTCTGTCTTTAGTTGGTGTTTGTAGCATTTTGATTGATCACGTTCTCCTGGAAACCCGCTAGAACCCGCTATGTGGTTTTCACGGGATTATTCTAGTATTCCTCTTCTATTTAGGAATTTAGCCCAAACCAGGTACTGCCGGGTTTCAGTTTTATTAATGTACCCCATCCCGGGTTCTGCAGGGTTTTGTTCCTAAAAATAGCCCTGAAGATGTAGAATTAAAATAATTTAAACTGAATATTCCCTTTTTATCCCGATTTTACAAGGAAACCCATTAGAACACGCTCTCCCGATTTCACTGGAGGCTTTCTTGATATGTCCTCTTTCTTCCTAGCCCAACTGGGCCAATGTTCAATTGAAAATTGGGAATCTGAAATATTCCCATTTATCCCTGTTTTTCCTGGATAAACCCGGTATAACTCGGGTTCTTCCAGGTTATACTGCCCTTGCCCTTCTCCACCGAGTATGTGGCTTCTTCAACTGAGGTTTTATTTTATTAAGTAGTATATTAAAATAGTCCTCAGGCACTAAAAATATCGATTAATTATATGTAAAGTGTACAAAATTCTCCCTCAGTTCGTCTTTTCAACCATGCCTTGTGTACCCACTTCCGCTTTCGGGTTCGAGTCGCCTGTTCCTTCTCGTCAAGAGCTATGGCAATTATAGCTAATTCGTCGTCTGTAAAATCAGCCATTTTGCAGATAGCAGATTGCAGATAAACCACTACTGATATTTGACGGATATGTGTGAATAGCCGTCACAGATGTATACTGAAAGAGACTGAGACGGAACGGCAACGCAACTGAGACGTGACTGATATGTGTGAATGGACCTTTACTGTTTATATGCGCTGTGACGTCAGACAGCAGAGCCCTTCGGAAAGCTTGTTTCGGCGCCAACCGTTTTCGTTTGAATTTTAAAGGGCAGTTTTTGCTTGAAATATGTTTTTTTTATTTTTTTTTAGGTTACTATACGATTTATATGCATATATGCTATCATTTTATAGGTTTTCCAAAAAAAGTGAATATACCCAATTGTGGACAGGCCTTACAAGATCGCCACGCTTTTTTTCCCCTTTACTTTAACAGCGTGTAACTTTGTGAAATATGTTTTTTATTCTTTTAAATTTGTTCTTTGTGAATTCCTAAATTATAAATAAATGAATGATAAAAAATGGATAACCAAAATATTAATTGTTTTTTTTTATCGACCGTCAAAACACGCCCGAAATTCACGCTTCTAGACTAGAATACCCCCTTAATTAAATACCAAACCTTATCAACCTTTAAAATGATTTAAAATTACCAAACTTGAAAAATATTCAGACGATTTCCCAGAAATAACCAATTAAAATAAATGTGGTTAATTAGTATTAAAATTTCCATAAATGGTAAATTGTACATATTTAACAACCTAATAATCAATCAATAAATTTCTGTATCCTAATGAAACTTTCACCGAACCACTCGTAATTATAAAGGAAGCAATCTAGTTGCAGGTAAAACAAGCTTAAACTTTATACTAAAAATTTTGATATTAATTACCCAAATAAATCATAAATATTATTTTATCTGGTTCGGGAAACTTCGATTCCCAGAGCCGAAGAGACACTTTTAGTACCACGCGGTAGTGCCACCACGTCCGTGGTGGCACTGCCGGTGTCTAAAAAGGTGCTGTAAATACAACATTTGCATGTTTCAGTGCTTGGACAACGTTGACGGAACAACTGGGAAGAAATGGGTTAAACACCGGAAAACCCGGCACTCACGGTACTTTGGTACTTAGGTTTATATATGTATACAGGGTGTCAAAAATGTCTTTAATATTGCAAATATCTTCCAAGCCGCTCTTAATTATTCGTGTGTGAAAAAATTCGTCCGTTAGATTCATTTGGTTCAGGACCTCACAGAGGATGATTTCGATAGACGTACAAGTTCTGCGAAATTATGATGGAGAGGTGCAATGCTGAACATACTTTTCTCAAAATATTCTCTTTTCTGATGAAGCTACGTTTATGCTTCATGGTATTGTCAACAGACATAACTGTAGTTATTGGTCTGCAGTCAATCCCCGATGGATGGCCAAGGGCACACGCAAAGACCACAAAAAGTGAATGTCTGGGCAGGTATCATAGTGTCAATATTATCGGACCATTTTTATTGTGGAAATCTTACATCAGAACTTTATTTGGAATTATTGCGTGAACATCTCATTCCACAGTTAGAAATCCTATATCAAATAGAAGAGACATTTGGTACCAACAAGATGGTGCTCCCGCACATTTGGTTTACGGGTGCATCAGTTCCTGAACCGAGAATTTCCAAATCGGTGGATAGGGAGAAAGGGCGCTATTGAATGGCCTGCCAGGTCTCCGGATTTAAATCCTTTGGACTTTTATTTGTGGGGGTTTTAAAAAAATAAAGTTTATAAAGATAGGCCGGAAAACATTGATCACTTAAAAATAAAAATTAGAAATCAAATGCGTGAGATTCGTTGAAATACTTTTGATAACCTGTTACGAGAATTTAGGGACAGGCTTGGATATTGTCTAGCTAACAATGGCAGACAATTTGAACATTTGATAAAGTAGTGTAATCTAATTGTTACTGCAAGACGTGTTCCCGTTTGTAAAATTTCAGTTTGGAATTATGTTTTTGGTCGTTTTAAAGAAATAAAACCTGTTAAAGTTGAAACATCTACATAATTTACTTTGTTTTTATGTTCCTATTTAAAATTAGCTCTCAAGTGCTTTGTAGAAATTATAGCTTATTCGAAAAATTTTAAATCGTATAATTCGATCAGTTTGACAGATAAACAAATAAAACTGTATACCGTTGAAATTGGCTTGAAAAGATCTATTCGAATACATAAAAATATACAGGGGTTTCCATTTAAAAAACCTAAGTTGATACTACTTTTTGGCTTTCCCTGTATACTTTGGAAAGTGAAATTACATTTATCTGACGCTTTTTTTAAAATTGTGTTGCCAGCTAAATTTTCGTCGAAAAATTAAGAGCGGCTTGGAAGATATTAGCAATATTCCAGACTTTTTTGACACCCTGTATATAATCCGTAGGATATAATATACATATATAATAATCCTTCGTGAGCTGTCATGAAGATAAATAAAAAAAAAATTAAAATAAAGTTAATATAAAAGAAAATCAACGAGGACTTTAAACAAACAAATGCTTGTGTACCATTCAAAATGGACTCATCGCATAGTTCGAAAAGTGGGATATTAAATGGAAATTTGAGATTTAGCTTAACAGCCTCCTCTTTAAAATCTATGTTATGCCGATGGGCGCTCTTTATTTTTAGGGGTAAAAACTACCCTTCATTGCTAAAACCTATAAAACTATACATCAAAGCTTAAGTAGAGTAAAAATTAACTCAAATAATTTGCAAAAATAGTACTTTGTTTCTTTGAAACATTATTTGAAATATTTCAGCCCTTAAAAACCAATCCCTATTATGATTTAAATATATATATATATATATATATATATATATATATATATATATATATATATATATATATATATATATATATATATATATATATATAATATTATATATATATATATATATATATATATATATATATATATATATATATATATATATATATAATTTTCAGAAAATAGATAGATTTTTTTAAATGCATCGAATCGCTCTTAGCAAGCTTCAAAAAATTGTTTGTTATCCATAACTCCTTCAGTTTTTGCTATAAAAAGTTCTTTAAAAAACCATTTTGTTGGTTTTTTCAAGAGCTATAAGGTTCTGTGTATTAAAACTGTTTAGAACCCTTACCTTTTTAAAGGGGTGAGTTTAAAGGGCTGAACCAAGTAGTGCTCGTCTATTTTAAACGTTTATATCTCACTTAATTTTCGTCATAGAGTAAATTAAAAAATAACAAAACATTTGTAATTCAAAAAGCTACAATTTAATATCCTATTATTTTGGGTATCATCATTAGTTTTCAAATTATTTTTAAGAAAAGGTAATTTTTTATGAAAATTTGGAAATTTGATTTTCACTTGCAGCTTAATTTGTTTCAAAATAAAGCAATTTAAATCAGTTAAAATTTTGTATGTATTTATAATACATAGGTAAGGAGAATTGAAAAAAGGCTACGACCCATTTTAATAAGGGTGTTGTTTTCGAAGATTTGCACTCAAAAAATTGTGGTCTAATCTTATTTTAATCATAACTCACTTAACTTTTATGACACATATCTTTTTTTAAAAAAAGGAAGGTTTTTGCAAATGCTTTAAAAAAGTTATTAGTTTTCTTCGGAAAATACGTAGATTTTGCGTTATTTGTCTTTGAAACTCTGAAATTTTGTGTTTGATGAATAACAACTAACCTTTGACCAGTGGCGGCGCTCGGCGTCGGCGACGCCGGCCCTGCCGACGGCCTCGCGCCTTAGGGGGCCTCGTAAAAAAGTATTACAAGTTACCTATATTTATTTTAATTTTGCCAATCTCGCCCCGAACAATTTGGAAAAAAACTAAGCAGATGATATTGACATTTATTATTTTCGAACACATGCACGATGGAAGTGAGTATTATTGCAGATATTTGGAATCGTGTGTCTGGCGACACTATAAAATGTATGTTTCGCCCGAATGAGCTTACTCAATATAAATCCAAGAGCATTCTTCACGCCATGCGGATGCCAAGTTAAAATTTACTTTTGATAGATGCAGCTAACTTTTCAACGACAGCCAAAATAAAAAATTTATGTGCTGTTTTCAAAGTCAAGCAAGCGTCGGAAGAAATTAAAACTAAATTAAAATTGACATTAAAACCTCTGTCTCAATTTTACGCAATTTAGTTTTATTTATGACATCAATCATTTAAAATATATACCAAAAGAGGATCTTCTCAAACATTGCAATGATTTAGGTACAATACTTCGGGAAGGCGAAAATAGTGACATACAGCATTTCGAACTATATGAAGAACATTAGCTTTTAAAAACTTATTCACTAGACTCTATCAACGACGCGAAACAAGTCATCCATTATATTTTAGAAAATAATTTAAAAGAAATATATCCAAATGTTTACTTTACAATCAGGATCATGCTCACAGTTCCGGTCAGTACAGCCTCCGCTGAGAGAAGCTTCTCAAAGTTGAAATTGATAAAGACCTGTTTGAGCAGCACGATGAGCCTAGTGATGAGCGAGACCGGTCTTGGTCTTGCGGTCTTGGTCTTGGTCTTCAGCAAGACCAAGACCGAGACCAAGACCAAGACCGCCTTCTCGCTTGCAAGACCAAGACCAAGACCGGGGTATGCAAGACCAAGACCAAGACCGAGGGGTGCAAGACTACGCAAGACCAAGACCGACCTGCAAGACTCTTGCACTTTTGTCACTTTTTTTAAATTATAATATTCAATATACAGAGGTATTTCATACAGACATGGAAAAATATGTCGAGAACTGCCTAAAAAGGCGATTATTTTATGAGGAACAGGTTTTTTTTTAATAAAATAATAATTAAATCGATCACTTCGTTTTTTAATAAAAATATCTAAAACCGATAACCAGTAGATTCAGTAACATGTTTCAAAAATACTAAGATTGTGACTCAATGGTCCGACAAAGCTCGATATCTCCAAAACCGTTTACGACAGAGAAAACCTAAAAGTACAAAAGTTATAGAAGCCGAAAATTACTTACCTATTCGTAATGTTTTTTTAATTAGGTATCATCTAGTAATGCCACTTACTGGATCAAAAATTTCCAAAATCCAGGAAAACATTATTTTTGTGCCACACTGTAAGAAGTGGCATCATTAGATTGCTCCTTTAAACTAAGATATAAATGTAAAAGTGATGGTTTAATAAAAAATATATTTGTCATTTTATATAGGAATATTTTTTATATAAATGGATTTTAAATTTCACTTCCGGTTTAGACGGAAAAGTCAAAACAATGCCAAAAGTATAATGATGACGTCATTTTTGTCAAAACCAAAAATGATATATAAAAATCATCTACGTCGACCTATATGACAGTTCAAGAATTTCCAACATAATATACAGGAAAGCGATTTATTTAAATGAATTTTTTGCTATAATTTTTCTATTTTAGGTTAAAAGCTATAAATAAGGAAGTTTTCTTGAGTGGTAGTGGATTTTTTGGAAAATTGTGAAATAGAAAATAATTTTACATTTTACGCCTTTTTTCTATAATTTTTGTATATTCAGTTTTTAACCATTATATATCCGGATATATCAATCTTTGTAGCACTATCGAGCCACCTTGTATATGCAGAATGTTTATAAAGTATTTGTACAAATTTTGTACGGCAAATGTTTGACTAATTTGAACATAGAAAGTTTATTTGAACTGAGAAGCTTCGTAAATACCTTTTTTTTTTTAATTAGAAACCAATGTTTACATATCAGAATCATTTTCATGGAAATTTCACATCTGGTTGAAATTAAAAGTTTTTTTCTGCCCTCAGGGTACTCAGTATTGTAATTTATATGCTTCTTTAAAGAAAATTTAAATATTTCCATCACTAAAATAAAGCGTATAAATAAATAAAAAACCCTACATTTAAAATATCCTGTTTAATTAAATAACTAAAATGTACATGTAAGGTTAAAATTGGTATATTTTAAAATTTTAAAAGCAAAAAATATAGCCTCCATCTTTATTTATTTGTAGTAATAAAAAATATAATTTTATTTAAGATTGCTTAGTTTAATGTACTACAAAAACAAGAAGAAGACTCTTGCAGCAAGACCAAGACCAAGACCTTTTTGGCCAGTAGACCAAGACCAGACTTGCAAGACCAAGACCAGACTTCAAGACCAAGACTAGCCCGGTCTTGGTCTTAGTCTTCTTGCTCATCACTAGATAAGCCAAGACAGACTATTCGTGTTATCAGTTCTGTCAATCGAAGCTGAAATAGCGGCTAGTCTTAGCTTCGACACAATCCAAATTCAGTGAGGCTAAAAGTCGAAAAGTCCGACTATTTTTAAGTATGTTTGTTTTTCTGTTATCATTTGATTATCACAATAAAATCGTTTACTCATACACTATTTTATATTTGGCTTTTTTTTCGGCTTCGGTTTTTTTTCTGGGAAGTAAAAGAGGCCTCGCGAACTTGATGTCGCCGACGTCCACATGAGGTCTAGCGCCGACGACTAGGTTTGTATTGGTCCGACAGCAATTACAAAAAACCATTTTATTCGTTTTTTTAAAGCTACAATTTTGTTATTTACAGTTTTTTGATAAAATGCATACTTATCGAGTTATTAGCAAAAAACCGATTAAAAACGTTGATTTTATCGACGAAAAACTCAGACTTTCGATAGCGAATAACTCGAAAAGTATGTATTTTACAAAAAAAATGCATAGAACATTTTTTGCCTAAAAATTATTTTCCTATCGATTTCTGTGGTAAAAATATATAAAAAATCCACACCCGAGATGGTTTGGCAACCACCCCCAAGGTAAAGGCGCCCTTCGGCATGACATAGATTTTGATCCTTGGACTATTCCCTACCTTCTATGCGTTTTGAAAAGATTTCTAGGCAATTTCCTGGACTAATTGTCGATATCTGTCGTGTATGAAAGCCATGCATTAATTTTCGAATATCTAGAAAACGGTTCTTACGATATTTTTCAAAAACTAATGCAATATAAACTGCTCAACAAAAAGATCGTACCATTGAATTTTTAGACCCATTTTCAAACTGCTGTAACTTTTTAAAAATGAACTTATTTGGAATATCTAAAACGAAGTTTAAAACCGCGTTTCTTCTACTTTAAGCTGTATTGCATTTAGTTTTAGTAGGATGAATCTTATCATGATGTACAGGGTGATCAATAGAGTGCTGCAAAAAAACAAAAAATTCAAGTGTGTCCCATTTCAGTGGTAATTTTTTTTGGTCGTTATAATATGGGTTGTTACCAAGGTCATATTAATATCTCTAGACGTTTGAGCCAGTTTTTGAATTGAGGACCTCTGGCTGTCAAATTTTGGTAATCAATTCCTTAAAAAGCTATAACTGGAAAATGGATTGACGGATTTCAACGAGTGTTTCATATTCGGAAAGCTCATTTTATGTAGATCTTTTATGTCCTAAGCACTTTTCGATAGCTTATAATTTTATGAGTATACGGGGCCAACAAATACCAAACGCGTACCTGATTTAGAAATCCTAAATATACGGTAAATTATTGAACGCCAAAGGGACCATATGTGTGTGTTTTGTTTTAAAAATGGCCCAGTTGAAGTTTGTGTCAATATCTCGAAACGATTTCTACCGTTAATCGTTTGAAGGTGGAGGACTGCTTGTGTGGGGTGGTGTGATGTTGAATGGAAGAACAGATTTGGTTGTTTTGGTGGGAGAATCGATGAATGCTGAAAGGTATCGAGATATGTGTATTAAGGATATTTGTTATTCCTGCACCAAAACTTTGGCAACGATTTTGTCTTGGTGGACGAAACGCTCGTCCACATAGAGCCAGAATCGTCCAAGAAGTCTTAAGGGATAACAATATTGAAAGAATGATTTGGCCTGCAAGATCCCGGATATGAATGTGATAGAACACGTATGGAGTTGGATTAAAAGAATTGAATAGAGAGCATAATTTTAACAACTTGGATGACATGGCAAATGCAATAAGAGTGGAATGGAGTGATTTCCCAGAACTTCCTTGCAAGCTTAGTGAATAGCATGCCAAGAAGGGTAGAGGAAGTTAGGAGGGCTCACGGGGACCCACCCATTATTAATTTTAATGTTTCTTTTTGTTCGTTACATATTAATTTTATCTTTACTATTGTTGTTTTTAATATTGGTTATTAAATGTAATTTTACCCAATTGAGATTTATAAAAACATTTTATCTAATGAGTTTTATTTTTTAACGTTTATTAAAACATGTGTAAAATGGATTACTGGGAAATCCTAAATTTACATTCATCTAGGATTTTAATAATAAAGACTTGCAACAACGTCTAGGAATATCGAAAAAAAAATATTATTCTAATAAGTAAAACATTTTCTATCCAAAATGGCACAAAATTAAACATTTAAATTTTTTGAAAGCACTTTGTTGATCACTCCGTATATCATGGTGTCAACACACCAAATACCCTAATTTATGTTTAAAAATGTTTAAAACTTTAAGACGTTGTTGGAATTCCTACCATTCACACCTAATGCCATAATAACGACGCATTTCTGAATAAATTTACAGGCACTTAAACAGCATAAATCGATTTCGGTAGAAATCGTTTCGAGATATTGACACAAACATCAACTGGGCCATTTTTAAAACAAAACACACACATATGGTCCCTTTGGCGTTCAATAATTTACCGTATATTTAGGATTTCTAAATCAGGTACGCGTTTGGAATTTGTTGGCCCCGTATACTCATAAAATTATAACCTATCAAAAGTGCTTGGGACATAAAAATCTACATAAAATGAGCTTTCCGAATATGACTACTCATTGAAATCCGTCAATCCATTTTTCCAGTTATGCTTTTTAAAAAATTGATTCCCAAAAATTTTACGTTTAGAAGCGTATCGCAGCCAGCGGTCCTCAATTCAAAAACTGGCAAAAACATCTAGAATATTGATATGACCTTGGTAACTTAACCATATTATATTATGACCAAAAAAATTACCACTGAAATGGGACACACTCGAATTTTTGTTTTTTGCAGCATCTATGTCAACTGTCATCATGATAAGATTCATCTTACTAAAACTAAATGCAATACAGCTTAAAGTAGAAGAAACGCGGTTTTAAACTTCGTTTTAGATATTAAAAAGTTAATTTTTAAAAAAGTTACGAGTTTGAAAAATGGGTCTAAAATTTAAATGGTACGATCTTTTTGTTGAGCAGTTTATATCGAAAACTAAAAAAAAAACTCTCATTTTTTGACCGTTTGTTAAAAATATATTGATTTTAAAAAGTTTGCTAGGTCTGTTTGTTATTAAGAAATACTTTACACTATTTTTTTACGTAATCGCTCTTATGGAAGGTGTATTTTAGGACTAGTTAAGTCCAAAAAGTATAAAATAGTGAAAAATATATCTGAATAACGAACGACCTCATGTTTTTGTCTCCTAAAAAATTAATATTTTTAAGCATTGAGAACCTTCAACTTTTGGTAAAGTGAATGTGCGGGATCTTATTTGGAACAGCGCTAAATTTGGGGTCCATTCAAAATACTTCATCATGAATTAAACTAAAATAGAAAAAAAATTTATCCGTTCTGGTACTAGTCCCAACAATCAATTTTTGTTAGAGAGAGATAAACGAGTTCGGCGCGGATGGCATAGAAAAGAAGAAGATAAAAGATGTTCACCCTAGATTGGGGGTTTGAATTGTGGACGGGCCGGGCTTTACTTTTTTTCGCTGGAAGCCGTCTTGATTTACTACCGAAGGCAGCGTAGCCTCTTGGGCTTTTGTGCCTAATCTCTCATTATCTTTTATACCAATCCTCCCATTAGTCTGTTTCTTCCCCCTCGTTGCACATTCTGCAACTTGGGTCTCTATTGTATGATCTTATCCTGTGTAGGTGTCATTTACACAAAACTAAAATTTAAACAATTGTCACAAAAATAACCCAAAAAACAACAAAAAACATTTATACTAAAACGCCATATTGAATGTCTGTCGAGCGAAGACGAAGGTGGCCGAAGTACAACGACTATTAGTCGTTGGCCGAAGTACGCCTTTACGAAAAATGCACTGTTTCACGTTGTCTTTTTCAGTAGCTGTCCAAAAACAAAATAGTATTTTGACATCATTACTTTTCTGTGTAATACTTTATAGTAATAAATATAACAAATATTATTCAATGTTTAAAATACAATAGTAGAGCTTAATTTGATGTAATTTTAAGAATAAATTAAGTAAAATTTAATCATAATATACTATTAAGTAAATGAAACAAAAAATACTTGGCAGCCACGCTTTACGATAAAATAGTATGTGTAGTAACTATTTTCCCGGGTTTTGGTGGATTTTATTGTTTCGAGTACAGAGGTTCATTCATGCTAGGCAGAACCTTAGAATGTGCGTTTATGATGCCACGCTTATGCCAAATCGATGCTTTTTCCAGTTAACCTAAAAGCTCATTGGTCCTAACCTATTACCAAAAATTTAGCATTGTTTTGTGCGTCTATTGTAAAAATTATAATAGGCTATTTGAGAATGCGAAAAATAAAGTGTCAATAATTACTGTTATAAGCATAAATTAAGAGTTTAAAAATGGTTATTTATCAACGTAAGTTAAAAATAATAATTTATTTATTTAAAAATCCGTAAATAAAAATGCATTTTTTAAACGTTTGTTACATGACACAAAACGCTCCTGATTGGTTAAGTTTATGATGACTCCGCTTGTAAACCTCGTTTGCCTACTTGAGCCTACTTGTGATATATTAGCTTTCGAACTGTTTTAATAAGATTTTCTATATTATTCATTGTTTTTTGTGATTTATTTAATTTTGACAAATTCTGGCAAGTACTTTTACCATGGACAACGATTTTGTAAAAGCATACAGTAGAAACCTGACCCAAGTCATGGTCGGATTAATTTTCAAAATAATTTCAATTTTTATGCTTCGGAGCTAAAAAATGTGAAAACAACAAAGTATAATAAGCACTTTAGTGGTAACTTAAATTATATCATAAGAAAGTAAAATAATGATGAATTTCCCAGCAAGCAAGGCTTTTATAGGTTATAAATTTTAAGTTAAAACAAACAAATTAGTCGGGATCTTTTAGTGTAATGCTTATTAAAATCATAAGAATCTGAAGCTACAATTTTTAACTAATATTATAGAAAACAGCGGAAATATTCGAAGTTAGTTGCAAGAGACATTCTGTTAAAAACATTAAAGGTATTATATCCTCCTCCAAAAATAACAAAAAATATTTACATTCCGAATGTAATTAATTATTAAAAAATATAAATACTATGTTTACTTACATTGAAATGGTCTTTACAGAAGAAAATATTTGTAGCATTCGCTATGTCATTAGGATCCCTCCGAGAAAGTTGCATCCACTTTCGGCGCACTTCGACATTCTTTGACACTTAGACAGAGTTTTTAACGACGTATTTGTACATTTTGGAACTGCACACCATTTGTAACTCATTTTGTTACATAAATTACTGAAAAATGTAATCAATCACATTTTTGTTTTTTGTTTTGAACAAATGTATGTGGATGATATGTGCCACAGATCAGAAACAGGCAAATGACGTCAGACCCCATTGCACCGACATATTGTCAAAATAGCGTTTTGCCGCTATTTAAATATTGAATTTTAATTTGATATTTTTAGCAAATATTACCAGAATTAAAAAAAAAACAACTTTTACTGGGTTTTTCTCTACTAATAATATAAAATGGATTTTAAAAACATGTCAATAGCCTATTGTCTTTTTCCAGTGGATCCCTAGAATTTTTAACAATTTGGAAAACCACCCAATAGGTTTAAAAAATAATAAAAGTTAATTTTCCTTCTTTCTCTCAAAAGCAAAAATTTTTTTTTTTTTTAAAAATTTAGGGGTTTACTCTAGCATATAAAACAAAATCCCTTAAAAGTTCAAAACGGACCTCTGCATATTTTTATTCGCAATCTAAATTCCTATCCCTATTGGGTTTCACAACTAATAAAATAAAATGAAACAATTTGGAAGTAATTTTAAACATTAAAATTCAGGGTGAAGAAAATCAAATCGGTCTAAAATGGATCAGGTTCAAGGCGAATGGGTTGAGGGGAAAATTTTAATAATTATGCACATTGTTTAAAGTTAACAAACAACGTCGGCTGTTTAATATTTGAAAGTTTTTAAAGCAGTTTTACAGTTTGAAAGATTTCTTAAGTGAAATATTTCAATCTGCGTATGTGCACTGTTTGGCTTTAAAAATTGATACAATTTTTTTTTTATCAAGAATTATGCAAACGCTATTTTTTGCAGCAGTCCGGATATTTCGGTGATAATACAGAAATTTAGAATTTCGGGAAAAAAAAATGGTAACGGGTTTTGGGCACTGATTACGATTTTAATGTCAGAAATTTTGAAACACCCTTAAAACAGAAACTCCTTTTTTGGGGTTTTAAAATATTTCGGTAGTAAAGCTCAGATTATCAAACAAATGTCATTTTTCCGAATAATTAAGAAAAATTTTTTATTATGCACTGAAATTGAGATATAAAGGCTTATAAGGGGGGGTTAAAACTACCCCATAATAAAAAAGAATACAAAAAACATGACCCAGATTTCTCTTTTTGTTTTTTAATCAATTTTGTAGAAATATTTTATCGTATTTGACTATCATGATAATTATTCCCCCCCCCTCGGGTGAACTTACCTAATTAAAAAAAATTAAAAAACGTTTTAAAATTTTTTGTTGCAACTTTCGTTTTAGAACCGACAAACTAACAATATTTTTAATAAAAGAAATTATTAACCCCCCTATTGGGAAAACACCCTAAATTAAATAAAAGAAAACATTTTTGTACTGCGGAAAAAATCGAATTTTGGCGTAACTTTTTTGGAAATAATAAAAGATGTACAATAAACCATTTCAAGTAAAGCTAAGGTTATCCCCAAAATGTAGGTGATGGAAAGTGTCATGGTTGACCATTTTGTTATAAGGTTCGAAAAAAAAAACATTGACCGTTGCAAACATAAAACATGCACTTTTAAACGGCCAAATCTCCTACAGATGAAAGATTAATTAAAAAAATTAAATAAAAACAACTCTGAATAAAGGCTACAAAGTTTGGCTCTTATTTAAAAAAACTTTCATATAAAAAATGAAAGTCTTACAAAAACCCCAAAATTTAACCCATTTATCAATCAAAACATAAAAATAATTATCCGTAGGGCTCAAAATGACTGGACATATTTAGGGACCTGTGTTCTGACTTCCTACAGTCCTAAATTCATATGCAATTAAAAAAAAAATATGTATGTGATCACGGCGTAGCTTAGCTTTGACAGAGGTCCCAAGAGAAAAGTGATGCTCTACTAGAAAAACAGCAAGTGGAAGGCATAAGATCGTCAAGAGTGATGGTTGATGGGTGCCTTCAGCAGAAGAGTTGTTGATATTGGTGTGCCTCAGGGTTCGGTTT
>JAHBCN010003201.1:0-78830 GCA_019359885.1 Listronotus oregonensis
TTCAAAATATATTCGTCAAATTTAAATTTTTAAAAAAAGCATTGTTGTTAAATATTTTCAAAAGCCTTAAAAAATCTGACCTTCTAAAATATTATGTTGGGTTAGTTTTTGATCGCATTATATGCTCCGTCCCTATATAAAATCTATCACACTTTATACTATGACCAAGACCAAGCGTCTAAAATAATATTAAAATAAAAAGATTGTCATAGACACCCTTCTGACGTTAACTAAGAAGATTGAAATAACATATATTTTTTATAACGAGTTGCCGTATTTTTAAGTAATTTTAATAAAATTTTAATTGAAATAGTTCCGTTATGTCTTCCTAGAATTCCATTTAAACTTTAATTTTGTAAAAAATTAAAGTTTTTAAACTATTTTTCACATGCTTTTTGCTATAATATTTTTGCCAAAGTTGATTTGTAAACACTAATGTGATATATAGAAACGTATTATTAATATTATTTTTAAATATAAAACAAGTAAAATATATTTTTGTTTCTGAAGAAAAGTAAAAAAATAACCTTTTTATTCAATATTTTATTTTTACAAAACAAAATAATCCATTAAAAATATTTCCATCTTCCCGTATTGTTTATTAATAATATTACTATTGCGAGTAGTTAGTGATGTTACTTTTCAACGGAACACAATTTGTTGTCCCTGCTGCAGCGCCAGCGCTGCAAATTTTACAAGAATCAGCAGGTTTATTGAACCACGCGTTTCAACGTAAACTTGTACTTTTGACAGTTTTTTTTTGTTAATGTTTCAGTTTATTTCCCGCATTGTTGTATATCTGTATGTGTAAAGTCACTGTACTGTGAATTTGTGCGAAATAATTCGGTTTTGGTAATGATCTTTATTAGATTAGATTTTTATACACATTGTTGTCGTTTTTTTAAGGTTATTTAATGGAAAAATATGGTCTTATTAAATTATTAATTTAGAATTAAATAGTTAAAAATGGATTTGAGAACAGACTGCAGGGGTTACCAACTGTCCTTCAGCCGGGAGGACTGTCCTTCTTTGAACCAAAATGCCCTTCGTCCTCCGCAGCTAGTGCGGTGGACGCAATTTGTCCTTTTTTTCTTTAAATACAAGTAATTTTTTATTGTTATTTTTTCCATCGACGAATACATTTTCTCTTAATTTTTATAAAACCCTTTATGTATATTGTTTGCGTTTTATAATTTTAAGTTATTGTTTTTTTTTATATGTTTTTGTAAATTTCTAAAAAAATACTTTAACTCTGTTTTTCTTTTCGTTTAATAAGTTTAAAATATTATTTTTTCTAGCCAAGAAAATATATTTTTGGTAATTCATAGAAAACACTTTTATATCTCTTTTTTCTCATTTTATTATGCATAGTATTTAGGTTAAGTTAAAATCATTTATTAGTGTTTTATATAAGTACGTTTTTTACCTAGATTATTTTATTTTTTTGACTCTGAAAGAAAAACATAAATTTAAAATTGTCAAAAATATTTTAAAAATTAATAATAAAACAAAATACCTACCAAACATTAGCAACTATGACAATTTATAAAATTGAAAATATACAAAATTTATAATTAGGTATTACACCGGCACACAAAAAAAAGTTGTTTGTATTTTTGAATTTGAAGTCCGTTTGGCCCGGTCACCCTCCAGATTTGGCATTTATACACTTATTTGCCTCAGGATCAGAATATAAGGGTTTTTAAGGGTGTCAAAATCTGAAAATTAATAATCTTAGGTCAAAATTTGGAAATTTGAAATGGCGTATTCAAAATGGTGGGTTTTGGCATTTATAAACGATTTGTCTCAAATTAGAAATATAAGGAATCGATTTCTTTCGGAATCGCATCCTTTCAAAAAGGCATCGAATCCGGATCATTTAAAAATTATATAACGAATCCGGATCACGAATCCTATTGGTAAAAAGTAATCGATTCCAAATGGATTCGATTCCTACTCAGCTCTATATATAAGCCCACCGAACCAACAATGTACTGTCAAACTACTGGAGCAATCAAGGGTACACCTTAAAACTCTAGTGGGACTGTACACGGGACACTGCAGATTAAAATACCACATGCACAGGATCGGCCTAGCGGAAGACGCCGAATGCCGCATGTGCATGGAGTCGGATGAATCGGCAGAACACTACTGTGCTCGTGCCCAGCAATGGCACGACTAAGATTCGCAATCCTCGGCAATGACACTTTGTTGCCGGGGGAGGTGAAAGATCTCTCTTCCAACAGGATCATCAGATTTATTAGGAGTCTGGACCTGGTGGGAGAAATATAAAAAGGTGTGAGCCACAATAGACCGATCGGTCGCGGTGGAAGGGTGTTATACCTCGTGTATGTTAAAATGAAGTTATAATTTTTTTAATATAATAAATACTAACAGCTGCTTTTTTTACAGGGCACAGATTTGAACTTCTTGAGACTGTAAACTTGATGCTAGAACCTGGAATATTGTAAGTAATTTTTATTATTACTGTGTTTGTTTGACTATTCCGTCATTTCCTGTAATACCTGAAGCCGTTTTAGGAAAACACCGACTTAAAAAAAATTATGACTAAACATATTTTCCGTAAGAGACAATGAGTTTGACAAGTAACGCACATGATTTCTTATAGGGTCGTTCCATATTTGTTAAATAAATATTAAGTGTTATATATTTTTGTAATTGGGATAATAAGGGGTTCAAAAAAATTAAATTAAAAATCCAGGGCCGTATTTAAAAAAATAAATTTGATGATGGTTAAACGAAAACAAAACTTCGTAAGAAATTTTTGACTTCACCAATACATAAAGCGCATATTTTCGAAAGTACAAAAGATAACTTCAATTTTGCAAAATATTGAGCTCCCCAATACACAACTTTGCTCCAATTTAAACTTCTTCGTATCTCTTACCGTTTCCGAGGTGCCAATGGTAAGAGTCGAATTTGAAACATCCTGTATAGTCAGACACATTAAAATGTCATTTTTTAGGGATTTAATGATGGTTATCGCAACAACGAGACGCCCATGAACAGGGTAAAATTATTCGTTATATATTTTTTATTTCATTTTATTTTATCAAAATAATAACGGAAAGTCACTTGGAAACTTTTAAACTTTTGTTAAAAGTTTTAAAGTGGTACAAGTTTGACGACATGACAGTTTCTTTTTAATGTATTTTTATTACTATGGACAATGACATCCAAATTAAAGGTTTCTGTTACGCACTAGGTTGTTCAACAAGTTTCGCCTTTCGATTGGAAAAACACGATTTTATTTTATACTGTACTCTAAAACGAACTTTTAGATACTTGGTTTTAGTCCAGAAAATAAACTTTTACAGTATGGAGTCTGGTAAAAAAAATTACTGGATTAGTCCGGTAAAACTTTTTTAAGGATTTGTGGATGTAAAATCCTCTCACTGCCACACATACCTAATATACTCTATACCTTAACTTATATTATTTATTAAATTATTAAAAATTTTATCGAAATCAGATTTCCACCTTCTTCTTTCATTTCGTCAATTTTACCAAAAATTATTGTAAAACAACACTAATTTTCAACTTTAATCATCCGTAAACATCTCACTCATATTGTATAAGTTCATTTTCCGCACTTATAACGTAATTATCGTTTAAAATACGGTTTATTATTTAATATATTCTTTCTGTATTTCAAAACACTTGTTTCAGTGATCTAATTTATGGGTTCCATCCCTCAAATAAGAATCTTAAAGACTGCCGAAGTACCCTTTCATGAGGTGCTATAACTTCTTCTTTTGATAAAAATGGCTCCATGCATAAATTATTTGAGATGTGAGAACAGCCGGAAGTCAAAGGGTGACACTGGCGTAGAAAAGGAGGCGTAGATGGGGGTAATAAGCCAATTCGGAAATGCCAAAAAATATTTTAAGGTCCACAAATTATTAGCTGCATTATGCTATAAAACAAATTAAATATATACATTTAATTATATGTACAACGCACCGCAGTATAGTTATTTAACACATCTAGGGGAAACCGAGTATTAAAATTAAACCTTTTTCCTAATGTAAATGTGATATATCAGATAGACAGGTATGCAAAATTTTTTTTGCTATAGTAAATACTAATAATTCTTTATATTTTTAAAATATATAAGCGTAGCAGTAAATAAACTTTGGATTTTTCTATTTTTAAGAAACAAAATCAAACTGAACATGTAACATTATCTGGAATAACCTTTTTGGATAGAAAAATTATTGATAAAGGCTGAAATCAGCCAAAACGTCTAAAATCGAACTTTTTTAACATGGAACTAAAATAGTTTTGATTTGTTTTGTAGAACCAAAAATTCCAAGAAAAAGAAAAACACTTTATATATATATATATATATATATATATATATATATATATATATATATATATATAATATATATATATATATATATATATATATATATATATATATATATATATATATATATATATATATATATATATATATATATATATATATATATATATATATATATATATATATATATATATATATATATATATATATATATATATATATATATATATATATAATAATACATAAATAAAAAGGGGGTAGAGTTTCTTTGGGCATATAGGCGATAAATAAAAAATAAATGAAAAGAAAAATAAAATATCCTGGTAGGTATGATACTAAGGTTATTGTTTTAAAATTAGGTTCCAATAAAGGAAAACCCCGGGTCCAGCCAATCCGATTGGTTGGCGGACCTACCGGGATATTTCATTTTTCTTTTCATTTATTAAGAAGCCTATATGCCCAAAGCTTTATCTTTTGTTAATATAACAAGGCTAAAGTTTAATTTTATTTAAAACACTGTTGGAAAAAGTGGAGAAAATTTTAAATTTTTGAATATTGATCATAAAGATTTATTTAGCCTAGCTTATACCAGATATGCTTTTGACATCACTGGTAAAAACAAGTTGTTAAAAAATTTCTTATCTTTGACTTGTTTTGCCCTACAATAAAAAAAATTTATTTCTTTGTTGGACAAAAGTGGAGAAAAAAAAAATACTAAAAATTTTTGGCTCATTCCTATTTTGTTTAGTTTATTTTGTCTTGTTTATGGTTATATACCGAAAAAAAATCCCGGAATAAATTTGTCCGAGCAGTTAAAACAAAAATTTTAGATTTTTCAAAGTGGTATCAAACAAGTGGACATTGCGGCGTCTTCTGGTTCCAAGTCGTTTGTTTCAAAAACTATATCAAATTATAAAATTCGTGGAACCCTCAAATCTTAAAAATTCAGGACGTCCCAGGAAAACGGGTGGATCAACCTTAAATGGATTGCCCAAAAGGATCCGGAAAATCGGCGGGGCCCCAATTTTAAAGGAGCTGGAATAAATCAGCTATAAAACTGTACAGAAAATTAATGTGATCTTTTTGTAGAAGATCTGCTAAAAAACCAATGATTTCCGTAAAAAGAAGGGCCAGATTGGAAATTTCCAAAAAATATTTACACTGGAGCGTAACAAATGGAAAAAAAGTGTTGTTTTCTGACGAAAGCAAGTTTAATTTATTTGGTTCAGATGGCTCTTGGGTCCATCTCCTATTCAAACATATGATCCTAAGTACACTAGATCAACGGTAAAATAGGCGGGTCGGTCATGGTTTGGGGTTGTGTTTCAGGGTATGGTACAGGACCACTGTTTGTTATTGATGGAATTATGGACCGATTTGGGTACTTAAACATCCAAAGAATCTTTCCATATGCAGAAAGAAAATTTACGGGTTCTTGGGTCTTTTTACAAGATAGATCCAAACACAAATGTGATTGAAGATTGGTTTCACGAGGAACAAGTCACTGTAATGGATTTTCCCGCACAAAGTCCAGATTTAAATATTATTGAAAACCTTTGGGAACTTGGATCGAAAAATTAGGAAACATCAAATACACAATAGGCAAGATTTAATGGATTTTGAATGAAGCTTGGAAAAACATTTCACCAGATTTTATAAATAAGTTATTAGAGTCAATACCAAACAGACTTCGGGGAAATTATTAAGAATAAGGGTTTTCACACATTATTAATTTAGTGAAAATATATAAAGTATTTTGTAAAAAAAAATTCTGTTAAGTTTCTCCATTTTTTCCATTCGTTTTTATGAATATATTTTTCTTTTACCAATAAATATATATTTTTTTCTAATTTGGTATTATATTCCTAGTGTCGTGTCATTAAAAATATGTAATAAAAAAATTAATTAGATATGTTAATCAAAAAAATAGGTATTTAAAGAAATTTCTCCCTTTTTCAACAGTGACATATATATATATATATATATATATATATATATATATATATATATATATATATATATATATATATATATATATATATATATATATATATATATATATATATATATATATATATATATATATATATATATATATATATATATATTTTTTTTTTTTTTTTTTTGAACTGATTGACAACTTATTATCTGGTATTTGTACAGTGGGGGGCGAAGCCACTTAATTTAAAAATTTAATAAAATAAAACAGGTAAGAAAATAATCTATTTTTTTTAATTTATTAACGTTGTTTTTAAAGGTGGGAGACCTAAGCTTTCCCCAGCCCTCAGCATACTTCACTGAGTTCACGTAGTTGATGCTTGTATTAAACATCAAAAAAACCGCAGGAAAGAAATTCTTGTAGGAAAAAACCAACAGTCATAAACAACAATTTTTACCCGCACGGTGTACAAAGCAAATCAAATCTCTTATCAGCCATTCAAACCAAAACCAATAGTATTTGACATTTGTTGCCCCACTAGACCGATAACGGACACATTATCAGTTCTTAAGTTCAGTCGTCGTCTCTCTCTCTATTCCATTTCTGATACGAGTGAATCAAAAACAAACTATAGTCCGAGAGCTGGTAAACAATTTTGGGTAGGTTGTTGAGGCACCATGAAAAAATTTGTAATTGTACTTGAAGGACCCGTAAATAAGAAAGTCCAGGTCTGGCTTAAAGATAGCGGCCATCTTACCAACCCTTGAATTTTTTTAAAAGGGAAATTTCTTTATTAAAAAAATGTTTTTGAGGCATTTTGAGTTTTTATATCTTTAAGTTAGATATTTAAGCAATTGAAAAGTAAAACGGCCAGATCAATAAGTTGGAACTAAATGTTAACCAGACTCTTGCAAAATGGTTTTATAAACAAATCCAAAAAATATGTTTGAGGCACTTTGAGATTTTGGGAGAGTGATATAGGTACCTAAAGACAAATAATCCCAAGAAGTCAGATCAATTCGGTGGAATTTTTCACTGCCAGATGATCTTATAAGTGCGTGTGAACAGCACAATGCTTAGCTTGAGGTGCAAGAGAGAGCGTATTTTGGCTGTACCTTTCGCTCAAGGTTACAGCGATGCGATTGGCTCTCGCGAGACTACGTGACCTACAGCGCCAACGCGATTTTTTAAATAATTTCGGAGTAAATACCTATTGATTGTTGTAATTTTTTTCTTATTATATAATTTTTTATATATTTACCTGTACGTTAAAAAGGTCTGATAATGAGTTCAATGAAGATAAAGCTATAGCGAGACCCATTCGAGAGGTACAGCCGATAAACGCTCTCTCTCGCACCTCAAGCTATGTATAGTGCTGTTCACACGCACTTATATCACACTTTTTGATCATCTGGCACGTGAAAAATTCCAACAAATTGATCTGGCTTTTTGGGATTATTTGTCTTTAAGTATCTATATTAGTCTTCCAATTATACGGTCAAAATAGACAATCACCCTTGCATAAATTCCCAAGAAGCTGAAAATTTACATGAATTAAAGGGGTTTGTTGATTAGATTATTTGAGCGGAGATGGGAAAAAATGACCTCCACCACTGAACCTTAAGATTTTTGTGGTTTCTCCTATCGTTCTTTAAATTCCTTGTCCAAGCCCGTTTTTTAACCAGACTCCAGAGTCTCGACACGCCACTCCTTCCCTTTCCGGTTTTGGCTTCTCCTTCCCAAGCCTAGTAAACCTAAGCCTGCATAGTGCTTCGCAATGGCACCACAATAAGGCTGTTTCTTCAGCCTCCTGGCAGAACCTACACAGGCTATCCTCCACCAGGTTTATTCTTTCCAGGTGTGTTGAGTTTACAATGACCTGTTAGTTGACCTACCGTTATCCTTACGACCTTACGGCTGTGGCTCAGTAGGTCCGATGTAAACTTCCGACAGGTCTTAATGAACTGCTTCCTGTCTTGTCCCGGGGGTTTTCCTTTTAAACTTTGAAACTGTCTGTCTACCCAACTCTTTTAAAGAGCTTTGAAGAGACCTGCCGGGGATACCCAAAAAAGGCCCCCGGGGCCATCATTTCCCGGCTGATCCTCTTTGGCAAAAGGCGTCGGCCTCTTCGTTACCTGGATGGCCCTTTTTCCGGTACCCGGCTACCGTAAAGTTTGTTTTTTTTAACCATTTTTTTCCGGGCCTTTAGTCCCCGACTAGTTTTAAAACTTTTGGGAAAGATGGCCTTCAAGGCCGCTTGGCTATCTGGAAAAACGATATTTTTTTCCCTTTCTCCCTTTTTCCCCTTTTCCTCATGGGGGAATGCACTATTGCTGCGATTTCCGCTTGGAAAACCCTGGCGTGCTGACCGAGACAAGTTTTCCCTTTTTCTGGCTTATCTCCATAGATGCCAGCTCCACCCCTTGTTGGTTTTGGGCCATCTTTTACCAGATATGATCGGGTTTGTTTGGGGGCCTTCCTTCCAGTCCTCCTATCTGGTATACAATACGAAAGTGTCTATTGAAGATGAAAGGGGGTTGTCCTGTCTGAGGGCATCTCAAACAATGGGTGACCTCTTGGTCCCTCTTTTTCCCCTCTTGGAGTCCTTCGGTGTTCTATAATTGGACTTTGACCTCCTTTGAGCCTATAGGTCCCCTTTTTTGCCCCTTTGTAGATGTGGAGTGGCGGCAGGTTTAGCGCCCGTTGGGATCCATTATAAAATTTTAAAAAGTCCTCAGATCCATGTGTGAAAAAAATTTTATACGAGGTCAAAGTTTGTGAAAATGGGTTTTTTGGATTTTTTGGCGAAACGGTTAGTTTAATAATAAAAATAGCTTTGACAAAAATTGAAGATCATGTAAATGTATACAAAAATTGTTCCTACACTTTTTTACACAAATTTCCATTTCTGAGAAAAACCGATTCTGAAATTTATTAAAGTTTATAAGGACAAAAAAAAATTGTATGAGACGTTTTGAGGCAAATCGTCGATGAAAAAAAAACTGCGAGACCCAATTGTAGGACTTAAAAGACCGAAGCCAAACAGTCGTCCTAATACTATGACTAATGTTTGTACATACTAATTTCGAACGTTCTAAATCGAACCGTTTATTTTTTGAAATTATTTGTTCCAAAAAATAAGTCAGTGAGTCTGGAATATGACAGTTTATATCTTCAAACATACGACCTGGTATCTTTCTACTAAACTTCCATTTAAAGACACCGGGACAATTATTTATTGACAATTATCATAATATTTTAAATCAATCTTGGAGTGAAAAAAACTAATGGCAAAAGAACCTACCCAAAATTGTTTACCAGCTCTCGGACTAAAGTTTTTTTTTTGTTCACCGACAACTTATCTTTGGTCACATTTCTAGTACTTCAGTTTTTAATTTGGATCATCCGAATTCGGGTTTAAAAATTCGAAATAGAGTGAACGATTTACTAGTATTTTTTTACTAGGTTTTTGTTTTAATAATAGCTGTGATATAGTTATATAGTTGTTTAGTGAACAGTATGCAGTGATTGGATACGGATTCTTCGCAGGTTTCAAGAAGTTTTATTAGATTTTTGATTTCCGAGTGAGTTGGTATTATTTAAGTGCAATATGTTTTAGATCCACGTGTGTACTTTTTAGTATTGTTCGTTCGGTGATGGTTTCTGGTAAATGTATCAATTTCTATTTTATTTTTACCATAGTTTACATTTTTGATTACCTATGTTTTTTGTGTGTGGATTAAAAGCTTCGCGTGTTTAAAAATATGTATCTTATTTTGCAGCAAAAATAGCCAAGAACACACATATTGATCACAATTTCAAAATATGGAAGGCAGAAGTATCACAAAAGTTTTCAAGTGAGTGTGTGATTTTTTTTGGGCTTTTCCGTTTTTTGTTGTATTGCTTTTGATTTAAAACTAAAAAAAAACTAAACTGGAAGCTACTAGATCTTCTTCCGCGTGGTATATACGATTTTGGCTCTTTTGTTTTTTGATATTGCCCCCCCCCTTTCACTCTGTCGCGTTACATCACGCGGCATAGCGCGCGTCCAACGATTGAGCATTTTTGTTCTGTCGTATTTAATTTGTTATTATTTTTTATTATAAATAGAGTTTGAGTTAGTACATAATATGTTTTTAAAAACAATCTCTAAAACTACTGACATTACAATTTTTTTTTGTTGGAAGAAATTGACAAATCATTGAGTGGTACATTTTCATAGTTTTAAGTCCAGAAATGACGAATTTCTTATATAAGCCCCTCACCCCAAAATTTAACCCCCCCAAAGGGAAAGGTTCCAAAAAAACTCCCCCTTTTTTTTGGGAATAAAAGGGTTTGCTTTTTATCCTCCGTATATCATGGTGTCATGGTTACATCCCAAAAACCTAATTTATTTTAAAAAATTTTAAAAAATTTAAGACGTTTTGGAATTCCCCACCTTTTTAGACCTAATGTCATAATAACGCCCTTTTTTTTCTGAATAATTTTTTCAGGCATTAAAATTTTTGCATATTCGATTAACGGGAAAAATCGTTTCGAGATATTGACAAAAACTTCAACGGCCCTTTTTTTAAAAAAAAAAACACAAAGGTCCCTTTGGCGTTCAATAATTTCCCCCATTTTAGGTTTTTAAATCAGCTACTTTTTTTTTAAAATTTTTTTCCCCCTATACTCATCAAATTATAACCTATCAAAAAAAGCTTATGACATACAAAATCTCAAATAAAAATTTTGAATATAAAACACTCGTTAAACCCTCAATCCTTTTTTTTAATTTTTTTAAAAAAATTTATAACCAAAATTTAACGTTTAGAAGGGGTATGTGGGGGTCCTCAATTAAAAAAAGGAAAAACTTTTGAGATATTGATATGACCTTGGTAAAAACCCGTATTATAACGACCAAAACAAATTACCACTGAAATGGGAAAATCGAATTTTTTTTTTTTTTTGCAGCACTTTTTAGTCCCCGGGGCATCATGATAATATTTCTTACAAAAAAAAATGCAAACAGCTAAAAATAGAAAAAAATGGGTTTTTAAATTTTTTTTAGATATTCAAAAAAGTTAATTTTAAAAAAAATTACAGCAGTTTTTAAAATGGGTCTAAAAATTAAATGGTACGATCTTTTTGTTGAGCAGTTTATTTTTCCGACAATAAATTTTTTTTTCTTATGGAAAACCGTACACAGGTCCGAGCGTTTTTCTCAAAAAAGGTGAAAAGTACTCAAAAAGGACCTTTGCTCGTTGTTGTTTAGCCACTCTGTATTTTTGTAATGTAAAGATTTTATGAACCTGTAACACCTGTCGAATTCAAGATCAGTTCATTTTGATATTAATTGTGCTTAAATCTGGTAATCGGATTTTTCTTATGTTTATTTATTTAGGTTTGGCTTCTTACAGAGTTCAGTAGGTTGTGGTTAGTCCGTCAGTCATTACTGACTTAATCTGTCGGAATGGAGACCTTTTTAAAATATGTAAATTTCAGATTAAATTTGGATAAAATAGTCATAGCATGTTCCCTCGAATCGACTTTTTCTAATTTTGCTCCAATAAAAATTATTTTAACACATATGATTATTATTTTTATGTTTTTTTCCCGACATGGTCCTTGATTTCTCAAGGCATATATTTACTTTTCAAAAATAAAAACCCGAATAATTTTTAATTATGTTAAACCTATTAATAAATAAATAAATACATTTCAAAGACAAAAAAATTTCCGAGTCGATAAATCCAGTGTAACAGTAAATAAATCAGGATAAAACTATTCGAACATCAAATTCCTATCAAAACCTACTTATCACAGTTATCACTATAGAAAACTAATTACGCTAACATCAGCTTATCTTTATCAAATGTAAATAATTCGAAAACATTTTTAAACCGATTTTATAATGCTTTAGATTTATTTTTAACAATGATAAATTGCTTTTTGATCAGTAGCGTATCGTTATCTTTTATACACGCTGTAGTTGTATTTTATAGTGTAACTAAAATTATATCCACAGAGCTATCCAACAAACATTGGACAGGCTGCTTTTTTTGACTTTTATAAAAGAAATTAAATAGGCATATTATATAATTTTTCCCCCGAATTCGAAAATGACGATTGAAAAACAATTGAGCAATTGACTCGATTATCGAAATCCTCGTATATCTTTTGATCAGAATATAATTTTTTTAATTAAAAAAAAATTCATTTTCTGCATATTTTTATGGAAAAAATGTTAGTTTACTGTGCTATTAAGACCTTAGAGATTGATATGGATACCTCTTTACCCTTTGGCGGTATAGTCTGTCCCAAAGTATATCGCTATGGCTTTTGACGGACCATACCCCAATAAACCTTTAACGATTTTATTACCCATTTTTTTCAAGGGAAAGGTTGGAAATTCTTGAGTTTAACCATTAGGCATATAAATATTTTGGCCAATATTTTAGTTCGGTTTGAATAACCTTTTTACTGTGCGTTTCGAAAAAGTTGTTTTACGAGAATATAACTATTCGTCGAAATGATTTGTCATTAGATGCAAAATAGTTTTTGAAAAATTTGTATGAAACTTTAATCGTAAATCTAATTAAACAAGAAGCTTTAAAAGAAACCTGTCCCACAAAAACTAATATCATCGATAAAAAAATTGACAAAAAAAAAAACGTAGGATTTTCAATCTACAGATAGACAATGGAATCAGGACCTAATGAAGAAAAATTATTGTCTTCATGAAAGCGCAGTTATTTTACCTTGGATAAACTGAAAAAAAAGCTAGTTGAAGGCAAACCAATATAAATATTAACCGTACCACCCTCCATAGAGTTGTTTTAAAATGGGTTTAAATACCAAAAATAAAAAAGACAAAAAGTAATGGAATCGCACAGATTTTCGCACTTGGAATTTAATTCCTTCAAGAAACTAAAGATATAGGTTCGAAAACAGATCCATAATTAACCTTGATGAAACATGGTTCGATATCCGACACAATAATCAAAGGATGGGTTGATTCCTGTCAAAACTGTCGGACGGCCCTTAAATAAAGGAAAACGTTACCATAATACACGCTGGTTCGAAGGGGTTTGGTCCAAAAATGCTTGCTGTTGTCTGCAAAGAATATTAAGGATTCTAGCTTGGATTATCATGAGGATCAAATCAATACTTTTTAAAACTGGTTTTTAAAATTATCTTTTAAAAAAAATTCCAAACATCATGTTATTTTTCATGGATAAAAATTCTACCACAATAATGACTCAAAAGCACCAGCTTCATCAAGTTCAAAAAAAATCCAGGAATATTTGGTAGAAAATGATATTTATTTTGAATTAGTTACAAAAAAACACATCTTTTAAGTCCTAAATTTATATGCAATTTAATTTGGCTGAACAGGCTGGGCATACTGTCTTCCTCCGTATCACTGTATGTTTAACCCATGAAATTTTGTCATCAAAACACCTACTTTGTTCAAATTTATAAATTTGTAAAAATTTATTACTAACATACCAGTTAAAGCTGGAAAAATTAACAATAGCACATTATAAAAATTGAGGACTCTTTTTCTATCCCAAAACAACAAATCCTATTTAATTAATCTAATGATATTATTAAAACAGAATTAGATTTAGATATTTAGATTAAAAATGTAATTATGTATAAATAATGCAGTTATAAATTTATTAAAATTTTTTCATATATTTTTAATTTCCCAATTAATTTTAAGATTATACTTTCCCAAATAAAAATAAATTATAAATCTTTATATTATTAAAGTCTGTCCCTAATTTTCTGTCTTTTAATACCTACTGATCCGCAGTTTTATTGCTGTCGGCAGGTATAATCCATAAATGAAGGCAAGAGCTAACACGATATACTTTGAGACAGACTATACTATTATTTAAACAACTAAAAAATCAAGTTTTAAAATTATTTTTCACTTTGAATCAAATTATATATATATAATTTTTCTGTAAATATATCTTATATTACTAAACCGATACCTATAAAATAGATACGATATAAGAAATACTCTCGAAAAAACTATAAATTAAACTTATGAACACCAGATATCTTAATAATAATTAATATGTTTAATATGTTCTCCGTTGTTTTTGAAAGTCCGATGCCTCTTTTTTAGTCTGTTGTTGTAGACAACCAGACAACACCGAGCAAACTTCCGAAGAAAATGAATGAGAGGCCAAGTTGCAAACAATCAAACAAAACACTTAAAAAACTAAACATTTTATAAAAGTTTATCATAGGTATCATATACTTACCTGAAAATACTTCATTTTCAACTGTGTATAAAATACAGTAAATATGACATTTTCAGAACAGCGCACGGATTTTTTTCCCGATCCCTCTTTCCGTGCGCTTATACAAAAAATCCATTCATGAAAACTATTCATAACAATGATTTATTTATTAATGACATATTTTATTTTTGTCAGTGAAACTTTTACCATTTTCAAAAATAATTCGATTTGGAAGAAAATCCGGATATTCCCGATATTATATTACAACAAGCGGCAGAAGTAAGTGCAGATTTATTACCAGTGAAATCCAGGTTGAGATATGAACAGAAAAGAATAAAATTGTGGGGGTGACGATATTCTCTTGGTTTATTTTTTTGAAAAAGCCAAATCTTGAAGTCATCCACCTTATGGAATCGATTCTCCATGTTAAAGGTTGTTTTGGCAATAAAAAGAAAATTTAACCAATATTCAAAAAATATCGCTTTTTTAAAACGACAAGCTGTAGGATATGTACCCAAAAAATCAAAGGTTCTTACATCAGAACAAGTAACCAAATTGTAATGTTTAAGCTTCCCGATGTGGGCCAATATCTCCTAGCAAAAGTAGCTCCCGAGATGATTTAATACGTTTGAGTTTAGACAATGGAAGATAATGGGCGTTTCCTTGTCGTGTTTTTTTCAGATGGAAAAACTCACAGGTCAAGAAGTTTTACCATTAAGAAAATTGCAAATTCCTCTTCACTTTCGTAAATACGCAGATTTCCGCCCTAAAAATATGGAGAGTAGAAGATTATTTGTTGCATACCGAAACCAAAGATGTTACGCTCAACATGTTGGGTGCCATACTATCAGTGGTATTCCAAAACTTGTTAAAATACTTAAAACTAAAAAATCACGAATAATATACGGACATGGGCTAAGGGTTCTTTGGATACCATGTTGGTAGAAAGCGGCGGTGATTTTCCTTTGAAAAAAAAGGAGGTGGCTTTCTTTGTGGAAGGATATATAATTAGTCCATACAAAGAAAAATTGAAGTATTCCAAAAAGTTGTTTTTTTTTTGGCCTTGTAACCGGAAACTACAAAATCTGTAACAGTCAATCAAAGAACCAAAACATACGAACACTCCGCTTCCATTTTAGTTTTAACAAAAAAGAAATACAAAAGGGATTGAGCTTCAACAATAATACAATTGTAATAAATATAACATTAATCATAACGGTTCCTCCAAAATTAATTTTCTTGATTTAAATTTATTTTTTTTTTTAATTTGTTTTACTGTTTTAAAAATAGATATAAAAGTCGAAATTTTCTTAAATCATTTTTTGCGATGTTTTTGTTTATGTTGTTTTCAAGTACCTAAGTATAATTAAAACCACGTTAACAGTTATATCCGTAAACAAAAATTTACGACTAAGCTCATCTGTAACTGAGTTATTAATTGCATCAGCACAATAATAAAAAAAAAATTGATAAAACATTTTTTTGATGCGCCACTGGCTGAGATTTCATCTTAAAGCTTTATAAATTAGGTGTATTGGTTTAATTTTATCGGCTGTACTTTTGTTATGTAATAATTTGATCTGAGAGAATAGATAAAAGATATTTTGCAGTAAATGAATTAACCACAACAATAAAGACTATATATCTACCAAGATTTTGTTTTGGCATACTTTTTAAAAAACTTATTTTTTTTCGTTTAATCGCCCAGTTTTGACTTTTTAATGCCCAAAAAATTTTTTGGGGAAATTTAAATCCCTGTATATAAATTTGATGGGAAAGTTCAAAATTGCTTTATAAACAAAATATTATTTACTATTTTTTTTAATTTCAGATCAAAAGACGATGAAATAGACCCCAATGTGTTGGGGGAGGGATTCCGTGGCAAAGAAAGGCAAGATATTAAATTTTTCAGAGGACTTAATGGGGCCCAAAAGTAAAATGATTTTTGGTGTTTTGGGATGTTTTTTAAATTTTTACATTGTTCGGGTTTTTTTTGGTTATCCCAATAAATCGAAAAGATATCAAATTTTTTTACGTTTCATCTCCCCTGATAAAAGGGCTGTCAATTTTTTTACTTTAAAGCTAAAAAAAATATAATAAAAAAGTAAAATAATAAGTTATAAATTAATTTATACACAATAAAATACCAGAAAAAATCTTCCCCAAAAGCGATGCGAATCAGAAAAAAACTTCAAAACTACTGCCGCCAATCCATTTGTCTGGGGGAGGGCGGAGGAATTTCGGCGGCGCTGGGGTGAGGGGGCTTTGATTCGCGAGGGGTTTTATTAATCACCCACGTTTCGGAGGTTCCTTTAGGCCCCATAACCTACCCTTTGAAAGTATTTTCCTTTTTTTCGAAGAAGATTATTAATCCTTATCCTTTCCTGGCAGCTTTTCTTCCAGAGCATCCCATTACCCGAAAAAGGGTTTTCTTATTGTAACCAGATGGTGCTTACATTAATAAAAAAAAAAAAAAAAATCGTGATGTATTCAGAACACTTCAAAGAAATTTTTAAAAAAAATTAAAAATTAATTTTTAAAAATTAGAAATGTTAATTACAAATTTTTTTTTTTTTTTCTTTTTGTAAAAAAAAATTTTAAATAATTGTTAAATTTTTTTTACGTCGTAGACCCTTTTTTATACCTAAAATTACCTGAGATTGCTTGTTTTTTGAGGGCACCCCACCTACCTATCGGTAAAGGGGGATTAAAAATTTTTACGGCTTTACCTTAAATCCCTTTTTTTCCCCACGCACCCCCGTAGAGCATCCCACCACCCAAAACTAGTCCGTATGGTACTTTTAAATAATTCTTGATTTCTGTTTTACCTGCTATGTGTCAAAAACTAATATATTTTGGGACCCGATGTAGGTCCGGGCTAAAATTTTCTTTATTCATTATTGTACCTATTTTTTGGTATTTTTATGTAGTTTAGGCAAATTCAGGTTTAAAAAAGTCTTTTGTCTTAGTTATCATCGTTTGGGGTTTTCAAGGTATTTTCGTGTGTGTTATTGGACCCAAAAAAAGCTAACCTAAACATTAAATTGTAGGTAATCAGGACCTGACCCCTTTTAAAAAAGGGCGTTGCTTAAAATAGATATTTGTAAAACCTATTTATGGTTGGGTTTTCACTGAGGGTTTTAATTTAAATTTTATTGCGGCAAAAATCAACGAATATTGTAAAACGTACCATACTTATTTTTTCCAATTTTTTTAAAGGAAAAATAATTCCCTGCAAGCCAAAATTGAAGTACATAAAAATCCCTTGAAAAATTTTTTTACTTTAAATATTGTTTTTACTTAATCTTTTTTTTTAAATTTTTAATTTTCTTTCTTAAAATTTTTTTTCTTATACTTTTTTAAAATCAATATTCAAGTACTTAAAAATACCCAAATTTTCTTTTAAACAATAAAAAATCCAAGATCCTTTAAAAAAATTTAAAAAATAAGTATTAATAAAATCTTAAGAAAATATTTAAATAAAAAATACTCAAAAAAAATTTATTTATTTTATTTTGACAGCTTTAAGCAATCATAAAAAATAATTATAACTAGTGTAAGATAATACCCAATGAACTTAATTAAACAAACACACTGCTTATTTTTTTAGTGAAACCCCCCGTTTTAAAAAAAAGTTTAATAAAAAGGCACAAAAAAAAAGTGGCCTGTACAGTTGACCAGACCCATCCATTTATATGTATTTTGATGAGCTAAATCCAAATCCGAGGTCCGTTTGGCCCATACACCCTCAAAATGTTAAGTAAATTGCGAAAAACTGCTAAAAATGATTAAAAATTTTAGTTGAGTTTAATAAAAACGATATTTTTTATTTAACTCGATCAAGTTGTACGCATGTACAAATGCAATGTTTCTTATGCATTTTTATGCTGAATCTAAATCCGAAGTCGGTTGGGCTGTACACCCTATAAATTTTGAGTAGATAGCGAAAAACTACTAAAAATTGCGCAAAATTACAGTTATGAAAAATTTTTTTTGTTGCCTAGTACAAAAATTTTGGGGGTTTGTACAGCAGATAAAAATTTGCATTTAGTTTAAAGCCTATCGAAATACATAAAAAACATACTTAATCTTGCTTAACAAAATTTTCTTTATTTTCATAACTGCAATTTTGGGCTATTTTTCGCAATTTAATCAAAATTTTGAGGGTGTATGGACCAAACGAATTTGGATTCAGCGCTTCAAAATACATAAAAGATGGATAAGTCGGGGAAAATACACACCACTTTTTTTGTGTGTTGATGTAATGAGCTATCATAAAAATACCTGTAACTAACCTAAGATACAACCACATCGATTAAAAGATTGCTTATGACCAGTCTTATTTAATACGTTACATGTTAGGGAAAATCATAACATGTAACCTATTATTTTAAAAGGGTATAAGCCCAATATTGAGTTGAATAAATATCTTTTCAATTAGCCTTAAATACACCTAGTATCAAATTAAATAGGCTAAAAAACTAAACTTATTTAAAAAACTTAATTACCAAATGCCCATAAGAACAACGTTTTTCCGTTATTAAAGTAAAATCAAAAACACTTTTTTAAAAAAAGGGGGGAAAATAGTCTTTTTATTATTAAAATAAAGAACCACAAAATTTTCAATGTTTTTACTGGCGTAACGTCTACCCTTGGGAAGGGCGCAGGGTTGTCCCCCTGTCCCCCTGGGCCAGCACGGGCCTGCCCTGCACTCTGAACTCTAAAATAAATTTATGCCCGAATACTGCGTATTTAACCGATATAAATACACGCATAATTTTATATTTCCGTGTTTCATTGACCCACTAACCTTTAAAACCTTTTTTTTTTTTAAAAATTTCCCCAAAATTTTAAAATTTTTTTAAAATTTTTTTGTTTAATAAGGTAAATCTTGCCCCGATTCTTGAAAAAAACCCCGCATGATACTATTAAGAAAATAAAACCAGGGGTTTTGTACGAGGGGGGCATGCTCACCGATGACAACAATTCTGCTTGTTTGGGGCATTTTTTTAAACCTGTTTTAACGTTTGGGGATTTTGGCATTACTTTGACTTTTAAAAAAAAAAATAAATCAGGGTTTTTAAAACCATCTAACATCTAAACAGAAATCGGAATCCCAAAATTTTTAAAACCTCCCGTTTCTGGGGGGAAAAATTTTCATCGAGGACGTCAGGGGGGGGAGAGAGATATTTTTCCGCGCGGGGTTTATCTTCCGAGTAATGTATCATGAGACCCACGTCATCATCTGTTGATAATTCCCTTTTTTCCCCTCAAAAAATAAAAAGAGAATTGGCAGTGCATCAATGACATACGTTATTATAATTTGCATGCGGCCCCCATATGTCAAATTTTTTTGCGTTTTCATTGACTACACTTTTTTGAAACCCAGTGAAATTTTTTTTTATTTTTGTCTTTTCTTTGCTATGGGACTAAAGAGAATGGAAATACACTGGTCAGTCAGTCAAGTCAATGAAAAAGTTATTAAATTCTTTTTTGACTTTTTAGGCATAAAACTAAAAACGATATTTTTAACGGGTTACCCCGGGGATTGCGTTTTTTTAAAAACCCCGGGGTTTTTAAAAACCCTTATCGCGATCGCGACTTTTCAAATTACGCCAAACTGGGGTTTTTTTTTTTTGGGGAGCTTTTAAAGCGCCCTCGTGTGATTCATTTTCTCAAAAATTTAACCCCCCCTTTGCTCGCCCCCCATTATACTGTTTTTATAAATATATAATATATTATTTGCGATTTTGGTCAACGTTTGCTACCGAGATTTTTCAATAACGGCGATTATTTTAAACCACAATGAAAAAAAAGATTTCTACTATACTGCTAAAACTATACCACCTTATTTTCAAAAATTTTTTTTAGAAAACTGAAATTTCCCCGTATATAGTTCAGGGGGGGGCGTGAAGATGGAGTTGAGGACCCTTGAAAAAAAAATACGTTTTTTTCACTCAACGCGACGGAAAGCGATTAGCTGTGTTTTATTTTGCATATAATTTTACGCGATTTCGCATATTAAAAAAAAACGCTGTTCCTGTCAATCGCCGTTATTTGCGATTTTAGTCAACTTTTTCTATCAGCGATTTTTCAATAACGGCGATTAAATCACCGGTAGGGGATATTTTCGCTCATCGCTGACTGTATTCCTTTTTCGGGGAAAATTGTTTATTTTTTCTTTGGCAATTTTCAATTTTTCGTAGCTTTTTTTTTCATTTACTGTTTTTATTTCACTATCACATAACAAATAGTTTTTTAAGAGCTCAAATTGAAAGTTTGTAGTGTTTTCCCCTTTTTTTTGACGACAAAACATAAAAGGGAAAAAAAACTGATTTCCCCAAATTTCCCCCGGGGTTGGGGGGGAAAAAAAAACCAAAAAAAAAACGTATGACAAAGTAGTAATGTGTATTTTTACTCTTTTATTCAAATATGAGATTTTTACATTCACCCCTTTACAACACAAAAAAAGTTTTTTTTGGGGGAAAAAAAAAATTTTAAAATTTTAAGAAATAAAAATTTTTGGGGAAAAATCCTTTCATCAATGTTTTTTTTTTACTTGAACTGCCTCTATTTTAATGTTCTATAATACTTTTAATTATGTGCAGTTAAAACTTACTGGGGCCCCAATTTTAAAAATTATTTTTATAATTTGGCGATATGAGATCCAAAATACATAAAAATAGATAATCATCAACAGCATGTCAGTTCATTTCAGGAAGAATATCATTTTTCCCCCACTTTCAAGATATTCGCCCACTAAAAAATTGTAAAACCAATCGGTTTGCATAAAAAAATTTTTTACAGTGTTTTATTGTAAAAATTTTCCCCCTTTTAAATTTATTTTTCTGTTTCAATTTTAAATTTTTTTTTTAAAAAAACTCATAATTATACTTTTAAAAAACCCGAATATTAAAATAACACAAGTAGGGACAGTTCGATAAGTAAGAACCACAAATGGTTTAGAATGAAAAAAAAAAGCTACAACTATTCACAACTTTCCTTGGGTTTTTGGGGCCCCCAATACTCCCCAAAAAATAAATCTTTTTTTAAAAAAAAAGTTATTTTTCACAGGGGTAAAAAAAATAAAAAATTTTTTTTTTGGGAAAGGGGTAGTTTATTGATTTTTTAAGAACTTTTGGGGTAATAAATAGCTACCCCCCCTTTTTTTCCCTTTTTTAAATTTTTTGACAAATTTTTTTTAAAAATGTAATTGGGGGCCCCCCAACCCCAAAAAACATGAAACACAAAAAACCAAAAATTTTTTCCGTTGATTTTTTAAATTTTTTATTTTTTAAAAACATTTGTTTAAACGGGGGTTTTTTTTAAAATTTTTAAATTTAATGCGTAAAATTTTTTTGTGACTGGGTTTAGGTCAGGGGGGTTTTTTTCCCCCCTTTTTTAAAAAAGTTTAGTTATAAATAAAAATATATTTTAAATTTTTTTTTAAGAAAATAGAATTTTTATTTTTGTAATAGGATACTAACAAACGGTGGTGCGGCCGAGCGGAAATGAAACCAATAAATTTTTTAAGGGGGAATTATTGGCTTCCCGAACTTTTACCCCTAAAAAATTTTAATTAGCGAATTTTGAATCATTCAATTTAATGTAATTAGCTAATAACAATTATTACTATCGATTATTAAAAAAATAGTTTTATTATACTAGAAGTCAATTAAACCAATAGCAGTATCTGAAATATTTTTAATTTATTTTCCCATCAAGCCTATCTGGTCAATTTTAACCATTAAACGTATTGTCATTAAATTCGAGTCCAAAGCCATCGCAATAAATAATTGTAAATGTTAATCTCAGAAGATCGAAAATAGATCCGAAAAAAGAGAGAACTGAACTCTTAATATTTTACTAGGTGTGGAAAAATAAAATGAAATAAAATACAATAACTTTTTTATAATAATAGAGAATTAAAAAACATTAATTAATCAAATGTTCAAACAACCCCCATTAACAGCTAAACAATATCCCAACCGATCATAAAATTCATTTTAACGTTGCTAAGTTGATATTGCGAAATTTTATTACATTCCAACGAAATACCGTTTTGTTGCTGGTTTAGATTCTCAACCCTCGTACTAATCCATTTTGTTTTCTCCACACTCAGTAGAATATTAAGATCTCTGTTCTTGCTTTCTTCGGCTCTATTTTCGATATCCTGAGTTGAACATTTACAATTATTTATTACGGTACCTTTGGACTTCGAACTTACTGACAATACGTTTAATAGTTGAAATGGACGGAATGGGCTAAACTACTGAAAACATATCAGATACTGCTCCAATACTGTTTCCCTATAATGCCACTTAATTATGGATAATTTTTCCAAACGGACTGAAAATACTTTTGACGAAAGTGTGAAAGATTGCATTACAGATTGTGAACTACAACTTTCTGACAAAAGATTTTTAGAATTTCAAACAGAAACTTTAAAGGATCCAGTTCTTTTGCAAGTAATAAATTTTTATAAAAGTGGGTGGCCTAATAAGCTAAATAGTACAGGGGAGTTAAATCACTTTTATAAAAACAAAAACGAAATAGAATTGGAAAACGGGTTATTATATTTTCAAAATAGACTTATCATTCCTTGCAAAATGCGCAGATTTATGCTTAACCTTTTGCACGAATCGCATTCCGGTTTTTTAAAAACAAAAGAAATACTTAAAAAATATTTTTATTGGCCAGCTATCATGTCTGATGTATAAAATTTTATATCCGCATGTAAAATATGTGCCAAATTTCAAAATTCAAGATGTCGGGAACCATTATTAAGTCATGAAATTTTTAATATTCCATTTTATAAGGTGGCAACTGACATAGCTCAGTGGGCCGGTAATAATTACTTAGTTATAATAGATTATTACTCAAGGTGGATAGAAGTTTCAAAAAAAAGAAATAAAACTAGCAAAGAAATTATTTAAAAAATGATTGAAATTTTTAGTAGACTAGGTTGCCATTTTAGTTGCTGATAATAATCCTTTCAATAGTTTTGAGTTTAAGAGTTTTCTAAAAAAATGGAATATTAATCTACAAACTTCGAGTCACCATCAGTCTAATGGACTTGCTGAAAAGGCTGTTGGAATAGTGAAGAATATGTTTAAAAAATGTCACGAATCAAATCAAGACTTTGAATTGTACCTACTGAACTATAGAAACACACCTGTGGCAGGTTTAAATTTTTTCCACTCAGCTTCTAATGAGCAGAACTCTTAGGTCTAAACTTCCAATTCCAACGAAAAATTAAAATCTGAATTAGTTCCTACTTCGATTTTGAAGATATAAAAATTCTCAAATAAAACAAGCTGGGAAAAAAGAAGTGTGGGCACAAAATATTTTAACTAAAATTTAAACTAATTTTTAAAAAATTAAGTGCTCCTAGATCATATTTAATTAAAAATGAGAATGGTAAAATTTTGCGTAGGAATTCAGTTTTTCTAAGAAAACGAGTTAGTTAAAAAGGGGGATGTTGAGTATTTTATAATTATGTATGTTACTATGTTCTTGTTTACCAGCCTGGTACCTTTACATATTGTCATTGTCATTCTAATAATTTTAAAATATAAAAATTATTTTAAAAACTATTTTATTATTTAATTATTAAACAACATTTAATTAAATAATTCAAGATTCGCTTATTAAAATTTTTTGAAACTTGGCACGAGGGCTTGTCACTTTGGTCTCTTTAAAAAGTCATCTTACATTTTTTCTGTAAAATGTACAGGGGAACCAATAATTGACCCCCTTAAAATGTACAATGGGATTTTATATGTTCCGCTCGGCGACGCACCTCCCAATAATATATGAGAAAATAAACAAAATTATAAGACTAAGTAAACAATCATTATTAAATTTAATTATCTATATATAATTATATATTATTTATAATATATATATATTTATTAAATATAATATTTATATATATATTATATATTAAGTAACTTTTGAAGAGCCAATCTGACAAATCTTTTCCAAGTATTAAAAAAATTAAAAGGCGAATTTTGAATTATAATTTTGTAGATTAACTATAAAATTAGTAAAATCGATAAAAAATAATTTTATTATATGAACATTTAACAATAAGTATTTGAAATAATTTTAATTTATTTTCCATCAAGCTTCAAATATATATATTTAACATATTTTATTGTAAATAGGCTAGTTTGATTTTGTATTATGGCCATCTTTTGCCGTCGCCGTCATGGCCCACTATACAAAATTAAGAGCGTATACACTTTTCAATATAAAATGTTAAATTGTCAATTATTTTAAAACTATGCATTTTTGAAAGACCACTTAATAAAAGTTACCTTACTTTTAATGCTAAATTCGATAAAAATATAAAAAGGGTTTCTATTTGAAAAATTGACTTTTTATCGTTTTTATCAGTTAATTTTTGTACTTAATTTTAGTCACCCTGTATTATTACACCCAAAATATCTAATAATAAAAATTGGACCTCTTTTCCAGGAATTCAACTCAAATTAAATAATAGAATATGCCGTATAGAAAAATTTCTTTTTATTTTGGGGTCTAAACGCCTTTTGAAAAAATTCACGATATGTTGAAAACGGTTGGACTTAGGTCTACATATTATACACAAAATATATCTAGAATTTTCTGAGAATTTAAAAATGCAATAATATATAGTGTTCTATTAAAAATAAGGAAGTTATATCGACTTCCGGTACAACCGGAAGTGCCACCATCTTGAAAATATTTTAGACGAGTTGCTCTTATCGATATTAGTAAACTGTCAAATTTTAAAAATTTTTCGTTGCTAAGTTTTTGAGAAATCGACCGCGTCGGTTCGTCGTGGGACACCCTGTATATTTATTTGTCTGTCCACGTGATTCTGAAGTTATGGCTTGAGCTAAAATCATGAAATTTGGCACGGTGGTAGTCTTTAGCAGTGGCTAGAACCTAACGCAGCCCGTTTTTGAATTTCGCCCCGGACAAAAATAGGAGCAAAAAGTGTTTTTACGTTAGCCGTACGAAGGTGTCTTACGGAGACAGAGGTATATTTAATATTTCTCGCCTTGGCGAGTAAGGATTTTCATCTAGTTTATTAATAAAAAAGTTACAATTACATTTATTATTTACAATTAAAAAACTAATGTAAAAAGAAATTTACTTTTAATTATTTACAAATATTTTTAAGGTTACTTACTTTCGGTGCTTTGAATAATGCTTTTTCACTACCTTTTCGACCACTCATGCACCCATAAATAGCACAGCATCGTCCCATTTTAAAATTAGTAACTTAATAATTCGGAAACAATAAAACAGTTATTTTAAGGATTAATAATATAAAGACGGTATTTATTATATATATAATATATATATATATATATATATATATATATATATATATATATATATATATATATATATATATATATATATATATATATATATATATATATATATATATATAATTGTAACTACTGAAAAATGTAATAGTAAGTTTTTTGTTAATAAATTATTGAATTTGATAATGATTGTTTACTTAGTCGTATAATTTCGTTTATTTTCAAATATATTATTAAAAAATATCTTTAAAAGGGGCGATATTAATTAATAACGATGGTAGAAAAAATATATTTTTTTATTTCGTGTTTGATTATAAAATATAAATTGCAATTTCAGAGGCGGAGTAGCCCTGTGCCTGTCAAATCTCGGACGACGGAACGGCGAGGCGTTAGTCAGATTCGTTTCCCAGGAGCACAGAGACATAGCGCTGAAAAGGCACAAACATCACATAGGCCAAAGATACATCGAAGTCTACAGGGCAACGGGCGAGGATTTTCTTTCGGTAGCTGGTGGCAGTAGCTGCGAAGCTCTGGCGTTCCTAAGCAGGGGCGCGGCGGTCATAGTGCGCATGCGCGGCTTGCCCTATGACTGCTCCGCGCAACAAGTGGTGGGTATTCCTAAAGTTATGAAACATATTTATGTATAGTCTGTCTCAAAGTATATCGTTATGGCTTTTGACGGACCATACCCCAATAAACCTTTAACGATTTTATTACCTATTGTTATTGGGTAAACCCATTTGTTCATAAGGGCAGGGGTGAGCCAGGTATTTCTTGAGTATTAACCATTAGGCATATAAATATTTTGGCTAATATTTTAGTGGCAGTGTTACGTAAAAAAAGAATAAAATAGTGTTACAAACGGACTTAGTAAGCTTTTAAAAATTTATCTTTTTAACAAAACGGTCAAAAAAATTAAGTTTTTTTTTTTAATTTCTAATATTTTGATTTATATTGCATTACTTTAAAAAAAATCGTAAAAACCGTTTTCCAGATATTCCGACATGTATGGCTTTCATACATGACAGATATCGACAATGTTAATTATGCACAATTTAATTGTTAATATCTCGTTTAACAGACGATAAAAGAAAATTGTTTTTTGTCAGTTAGGTAAAAGACACTTTTATTAACCATACAGGATAATTCCCAAGTTGACGTTTTTTTTAACTGTGCATACAACTCATTAAAATAAACACCTTTTCAATATTTTTTAAAAACCCAAAAATAACAAAGCTACATAAACCTACTTGAAAATGTGTCTAGTGCGGGTCTGGGCAGAAAAAGAGTTTATTTCTTATTTACGTTTATTTTTTGCCTTATAATCACGCATTAAAAATAAGTCGCTTTGCTTTTACCAGACGAGGTAAGGGTTTATTTTAAATTATTGTTAAATCGCGAAAATGAAACAATACGAAAACGATGAATTCGTGGATATGTTGCTGTTTTTATAGAGTTTCGTCAATCTACGGCCGCTGTTTCGAGATTGTACGCGTGATGGTTTTCGTTGCGGGCTCATGCAACAAGTTCTCGGGTGATTGCAAGTCAGGTCGGTTTAAGTCAAAAAAAGGTGCAACATTGCGGTAAAATCAGTTGTATCACGTATCCGTTTAACGTGTCCAAGCCCTACAGCCAGAAGACTTCTCCCGTCGAGTTCAGTTTTGTGTTCTCCCGAAATGAAAGTAAAAATTTTCGACAGGACCGTATTTGACACACTAAATGAATGTAAGTTTCTTATTTTTTAGTATTTTGAAAACAGTTATTTGAAAAAGTTGTTTATTTAAATGAGTTCTATACACAATTAAAAAAGCGTCAACTTAGAAATCACCGTATATATTTTAATTTCATTTAATTCTTAGGAAAAGTCGTTTTACGAGTGATCTTCCTTAAATTTAGGCTTACATTTTATGTCACCATTTTATAGATTCCAAATTATTTCGAATCCGTGCATTTTTGGCGAAAATATCAATTCGACTTAAGCTACCACATACTTACTAATTTTTTTTTCTCTTTCTTTAGCTCGATTTCTTTAGCTCAGGCGACCAACCATGTATGGTCATGGACGGCGCAGACGGGGTCTTGTTCGTTCGGAAACCGGACGGGCGCGCCACCGGCGACGCCTTTGTCCTCTTCGCCGACGAAACGGACGCCCCAAAAGCACTAGCGAAGCATCGTGAAGTCATCGGGTCCCGGTACATCGAGTTGTTCAGGTCGACGACTGCCGAGGTTCAGCAGGTAAATTAAAAAAAAAACTTTTATTTTCTCATTTACATTCTTATGAACGCTTTAATTTATTTTTTCTTTTAGAGACTTTTAGAGAACCAAGATTTAACAGTATCTGCAGTAACACAGTCGTATTTTTTCAGGTTCTGAACCGATCAATGATGGACCCGCCTCCGACGCCCCAAGTTCCTCAGATACCGCTAACGAACTACCCACTTCTTCCGCAGCATGTTATTACCTCCGGGACACGAAAGGATTGCATCCGGCTCCGAGGACTTCCCTACGAATCGCAGGTGGAGCATATCCTAGATTTCCTCGGCGATTTTGCGAAGAATATAGTGTACCAAGGTGTTCATATGGTGTATAATGCACAGGTAAGTTTTAAAATAGACCACTCTTTGGTCAGGAGAGTCGACCAGTCTTTTTTAACTGACCAAAAAGACCTAGAATCTGTTCATTTTTATTCGAGAAGGACGGAAGCAAAAACAACTAAACAAAAATTTATCGCATTGATCCTAGAAGTCCGTAACCATGGTTACGGACGGAAAAAACAATGGAATGGGTAATGTGTCAAATGTTTATATTTTAAACCTATTCAGATGGATTTTTTAACTACTTTTTTATTACCCGCAACAATCGTTCTTTCAAAAATTTAATTACCCCTTATTTATCTCGGAAATAAATTACTGCTCTGGAAAATACTTATTAAAACTAAAAATAATAAATAGTTCTATAGGAATCAACAAATCAGCACGCGGTGCCTGAACAGGTAGTCCATCAGCGGTAATACTGAAACCTCAGCAGTATTCCTACTGATGCTTGGAACCTCATCGTTTCCTTCCCATATCGGTTTTAGGCCAGTGCATATGTTTAGTAAGTAAGGGTTTTTTCTGCTCTAAAGTAAACCGATGAATTCGGCTTACTGAAACCTATATTTTCTATTTATTAACTTATTTTGACCCAAAAAGTGGAGTTTAATTGTTTTCTTCTCCCACTCTTCAAACGCAATTTACTTTGTTATTTATTTTTGCTTACGTCATTTTTAGACGAAAATGAACATACTTTAAATTTATACCAGGCGATCATTCAGGCTGTTATATTCCCAAACAAGGCAGTTTTGGTTAGTTCTGGTTAGTTATACCCAAGAGTAATAATTATTCATCACTTCGGCAACACTGTTAAGTGCAAACTTCCATAAGATATTCTTCTTGACAAAATGGTGACCCTAAATACTTCAATGGATTACATTATTGCAACTTACCGAAAACTTTCCCTAAATGCTTCTTGAATGGTACACAAGATGTATGCCACCAACACTTGCTGTAGCTACAAAATGGCGGAGTACGTGTATCTGATAATGGATGATTTGTAATAACTTATAAGAAGTTTTTAGAGCATATTATAATAAGTATAATTTTGAACCCTTTTAAATTTTAGGGTCAACCCAGTGGTGAAGCCTTCATTCAAATGGATTCTGAGCAGTCAGCATTTATAACAGCTCAACAAAAACACCATCGATATATGATTTTCGGAAAGAAACAACGCTATATCGAAGTGTTCCAGTGTTCTGGTGAAGATATGAATCTGGTTCTAACTGGAGGTAAGATTGGAAGAATGACATCTTATTTACATTTTCTGTTATGGAAAACGTTTAATTTTGATGCACTGGTTTTGCACTTCTATTATTTAATACAACGTTACGTTTATTTTCTTTTTTAGGACTTCCTGCCCCGACATCCCCAGCCAAAACAGCCGCCCCGGCGCCCGCTCTACTAAGTACCGGTATGTTACCGTTGCCGCCCACTCACGTACCCCCTCCCGCGCAATCACCCCTTTGGGACCCCGCCCTTCTCCACGCGCAACAGCAGGCTCAACTCATTGCGCAACAGAGCCTGCTCGCACGACAAAGTCAAGCTCAGGTTCAAAACGAAATGATACTCATGGGACAAATAGCCCAACATAACCTGGCTGCCCAGCATAACTTCGCTATGCTCGGCGGAGCAGCAGGTCCGTTATCACCTGGGAGTGCCGCGAAAGCTCCTCCTCCCTCCGTAGCTTCTCAAATGCAATTTCTACCCCATCATTTGTTTCCTCCGCATCCTTATTTAGTTCTCCCCCCTCGACTTCCTCTCACCATGCCTACGAGAACGCCTCTTCCCGCAGCTCACTATCCCCAGCACTTACTCCAAGCGCAACCTCCTCCCGCTAGCATGGTGTCCATGGTGCCTCACGTTGCGATGAAGCGTAGTTATGGGGATGCTTTCCAAGAGCAAGCTGCTTCGGCTAAAAGAGCTTATGTCCCTACGACAGCGGCTAGCGCGGTTACAGCAAATGCTTTGCCTGTATATCAGCATTTCTATCCAAATATGTAAAATTACATAGATCAGAGTGAGGTTAACACTTACTATGATACCTGAGCCTTTGACTTACTAGTACTTCATGGTGTACTAAATTAACCTATTTAATTTTATTGCCTTGTTACCTTTTGCTGTAGGACGTAAATGTAAAACAGTTATTTTCGGATAATCTTTGACAAAAAAGGTAACTTGGCAACATGCAGACGTATATTATTAATTTAAGAAACAATTGTGCACATCGAATGTAGCTTCGATTGATGAGACGTTATGGTTATACAGGGTGTTCAAAAAGTGCTCGGCCAAATTTCTCATTGAAAAAAAAAAGTTTCTGTAAATATGGGTTCGAAAATGCATACTTCCTAAGGTTACAGGGTGTTAAACTTCTTAAAAAACAATGTTTTTTTGTAATTATCTTAAATTCACTGTAGACGATTTTCATGAAATTTTCAGTGTTATTTCTGGTAATAAGGGCCTAATTTAGGCTATATTAAATTAAAAATTAAAGTTCAGTGGCGTCTCGTTATTGAAAACAATTATGAAAAAAATGTGCGCCATTGACTTTTTTTAGATGAAACAACTAAAAATACAACTTTTTTGTCTCTTAATATTTTTTCCTATCTTGCTTCGTTTAAAAAAAATTGAAACCGATTTAACCATTCATGGGGTTCAGAGATTGACAATGAATTGGTTTAAATTTTTTTCTTGATAAAGAAAAAGATAGGAAAAAATATCAAGAGTCAAAAAAGTTGTATTTTTAGTTGCATAATGTAAAAAATATAAAAATTGCAAAAAGTCAGCGGCGTACATTTTTTTCACAATTATTTTTGTAACAGTGCCCCTTGAAACGCCACTGGGACCTAATAATTTTAATTTAATTAGGCTTAAATTAATCCCTCATTACGAGAAATAGCACCAACAAATTTTAAGAAAATCCGCTACTGGGCCTTAAAGATAATTACAAAAATCCTTTTTTAAGTTGTATCTTAGAAACTATGCATTTCGGGACCTATATTTATAAAAACACTTTTTTTTATTGGTCAATGAGAAATCACTTCCTGAGATTTGATTGTGTATTTTTTAAACATCCTGTATATTAAAAAATATTAAAAATAATTAAAAAATGTCGCTATGTCTATAAGCTCGTGATATTACAGAAAATTCTACAATAATACTTTTGGTTTAAAAATACTCTATAGTAAATAATTATTTTAAAATTAACACTAAAAATTTAATCATTGTTAATAATAATGTACTGTGAAATATTGAGTTTATGTTGAGGCTGCAACAAATTAAAAAAATTAACATAACATGTACATATTTGCTTGTATATAAAAACATTACAATGAAGATCTTTGAGCAATTTTTTTACGAAACAAATTTGCAATACAGTAAAGCGCACCGTACTGCGAACATAGGAGGCTCCTGGACAATTTTGGATGTACCCAATTCTAAAATACCAATATAATTTTGTGGCTTGCATCTCAACTTCCGTCTCGTTTTCTCAGGTGGCGCATTTTTGGTTAGGACTGGTGAGGAGTGCGGTCATAAATTCGGAAGAATTTATCTGCCCAGTTTAGTTGTGTACTACGTTTTTATTTTCAGTAAGTGGATGCAGTGTTTATAGGCAAGTAACAGGAGCTAGCTAGCGTCAACCGACTTCGATCTGATTTCTTATCAGTCATAAATTTAAAATTAGTTGCTTACGAGACCGCAACGTTTGCTGCTTAAAAACCAAACAGTTTTTCCTAATAAAATAAAATAATTTTCTCAAATAATTAATGGAATTCATAGAATAAAAAAAGAAAAACTCTTTCAAGTTATCAAAGATGATCAAATAAACCACCTTCTTGAGCCAAACAATAACCAAGATTGTCATAAAAACGCCTTCTGACATGTTAGAATGTTAAGGGTAATAATCCTAAATTCCCAATTCCCAATTTGTAATTGCAATTCTTGTAGATTATTAGCCCTATTCTCCTGGAAACCATAAATTTATGATTTTAAGTGACCTCAGAGAAAAAAATCGTTGGGTGAGACCATAAAGTGAAAATGTCGATTCATCAGTAAAAACAATGTTTCTTATAAAATTTTCATTGTTATTTTTCATTTCCATTACAGTTTCAAAAAATTGCCTTCGTCTAAAATGATCATCAGGGAAAATTTCATTGGTTTTTCTTACTTTGGATCGGTATCAATTTTTTTCAGCACTCTTTCCACTGATCTTCTGCTCAAATCAACCTGTTCTGCAATTGTATTAATGGAAACTGTAGGATTTTTAATAACACTTGCCACTACCATAATTTCTTTCATTTTCCTTTTGTTGTTTTTTTCTGAGGCACTATCATGTTTATGTTTTCTTGGAGTTAAACAACCAAATGTCAGAAAGTTTTTAATGACTCGGTAAATAGTGGAAATCGTGGGAGTCGGCCTGGTTAGAAATAAATTATTAAATATCCAGTTCGTAAACATCCATTATTAATAACTATTATTAAAAAAAAACTTTTTGGTCGCAAATAATCGACACAGTACAACTATTGCTGTCGAGCGTTCGATACTAAAGAACTATTTCAGAAATAAACGTATTGAATTATTTGCTGGAAAATTATTGATCGATAAGCAATGCGTGCGGCGTTTTTAGGTACATCCAAAATCGTCTAGGATCGTCCTATGTTCGCAGTACTCTGCGCTTTACTGTATATTTAAAGCAGACTTTCAAAAAACATTTCCAAATATTTTTTTCTTTATTTCTGATAGCCCTTTGTGTTATAACTAAAAATAATTTATTACATGCTTTATTTTTTTATTATTATTATTATTATTATTATTATTATTATTATTATTTTTTTTTTTTGATTTGTACATATTATAAAACACAACGGCTGCGCATACACTGCTTTTTTCGTATATATACAAGGTTTTGCTAAATATCGTGGAGATATAGAAGATGTAATGTGAAAAGATAAGTATTTACAACCATGCTACTTAAAAAAAAGGTTTTTTACCATATAAAGGGCGTTAAATGTGGAAAATTCTATATGTGGTAACTATGTTATGATTCAACAGTTTTCAACTTCTTTTCTTTTCCTCAGAACTTTTCACTCTAATATTACTAATCGTTTTTATTTACAATAATTAGAAATGAGTTTCTGTTCCGCCGCATCTGCCAGATATGTAAACTTGTAATTTTTTTTACTTTATATTCCATCTTGACTGCCACGAACAATTTTATCGTATTACAAGATTTTCTTTGGGCTACTCGCGAGACCGGTATTTTACGTAGACTCTTATAGCATACTTAGAAAAATGATTTAAAGTAAAACACACAAAATATGGCATAAAATAACCATTTTCTTAGTAAGGCCCTTATTTATTGATTACATTTTAAAAGTGTCTCACTTTTATCAATACGTTTTAGCAAAAAGAATTTCGTATTTATTTTTAGTAGTTACTAGTATTTTCTCGAAAACACCTTCTTATCTCTAGGACATTTAGGAGAACCCTATATATTTTTTTTTCACCGTGCTTAAATCAGCTTTATACAGTATAGGTACTTTATTACTTTTAGAATTAGGGTCCTAAAAATATTATTTTTTGTTACGTTTTTGATTGACTATTAAGTTTTACGCCTTATAGTGCTTAAAAAAAATACTGTTACATTCCAATACTATTTTTTACTTGTAACTTTATGGTCGGAAATTTGTTTATATTTTTAGGTTAGGTCATAATTAATCTGTTCATCTTTGTTTAAGAATGACGTAAACAAAAACAAATGGAAAAAGTAATGTAGGTTTGTAACCACGCTTACTGAGTTTTTGGACCAATGCGATACACTTTTGTTCAGTTGGATTTGTTGTCGTCATTCTCAAATGGAAATGGATGGATTTTAGTTTTTAAATACTAAAATATAAGTGCCTTAAAAATGACAATTCCATACGAAATAAGATATATTTTTTTAATAAATTAACCTAAAAAACAAGGTAAATAACAACTTTTAAATTCTAATTAAAAAAAAAACATATTTTTTTATCAGCTATTAATTTTTTTATAATTTGATATTATTGTTAGGTTTGACACATTTTTCTTCTTGAATAAGTCAAAGCAAATGATAAAATGTAATAAATATTTCATTTTACTAGCGATTTAATTATATACAGGGTGTCACACGACTAAATGCGGCGATCGATTTCTTGAAAAGTAGGCTTTGGAAAATTTTATAAATTTAAAAGTATATTAAGGTCATAAATGCTACTTAATTAAAACAAAGTAGTTTTTTTTTAACAATAAATCCAATAGAGATTAAATAACAGAGGCAAAAACTGATAATTATATTAGGGCCTGCAAACGTCATTTTTGACATAAGAACTTAAATATATCAAAGACTATTAGCATTAGGTATAGGACATGTTACATGCAATTGGCCTGAAATCTTATGTTAAATCTAAAAATGAAATAACATATAGGGTGTTTTATTTAATATAAGCAAGTTCACCTACTTTTGGTATAACCGGAAGTGTCATCAGCTTGAAAATATTTTAGCCTAGTTACTTTTAAATTTCAAATTTTCTAAAGCCTACTTTTTGGATAATCGATCGCCGTTGTTTGTCGTAAGACACCCTGTATAGTTAGGGTAAAATTAAGGTAATTTAATAATATTTACTTATGTCAGCTCTAAACGGCAGCTTCTTTTATAAATTAGTTTCTAGTCGATAATTTTTTTGAAAGTTAGGTTAGGTTAAAAAGACGCTCAAACAGGGAGATTTTATTTTTAAATATTACGAATTTTGATATTTTCATTGAAATGCCAATGAAAAAGCAGTATAGCTACAGGTTGACGGTAATGCGAAGAATGAGAAAAAATTATTAACTTTAGAAAAAAGTTTTTCTGAAACAAAAGCTGTTTTTTAACATATTATTAAAAAAAACATTTGGCTTTTCTTTAAAATATAGATATTTGTATATGTGTCCCAGAATATGTGGGCAATCTCTTTAAATCTAATCGAAAACCTAAAAATATTATGACAAGTTCCCATAATTTTTTCCTATGACCTCTACGGAGATTCAGGTACATAACGGACGCCCCTGGAAATCGTTTTTGTTTAAATAACTTAAAATACTAGGCGTAATTTAATATTTTTTTAATGTGATGGTTACTAAATAAGTCTTCTTAATATAAACCCATTTTATCATATGTGGCTTATTTAGTTTGCCAGGGACGGAGTAGCTCTGACACAATAATAGCAATTTTTTAACATCGTGTATGATAAAGGCTTCACAATATTATTTTTGGATAGCTTTAACCTTAAACTAAAAAAAAGATATTCTTGATTGACATCGATAAAATCAACTGTTTACGGGAAATAAAATATCATGGTTGGTAATTTTTTTTACATTATACAGGGTGTTTTTTAATTGTATGTCAATATTTAGGGAAACGATTTTTGGGTCCATTTTAAGAAGAAAACTTCATATAAACGTATATGTCCTAAACGTTTTAACTTTTGAGATACAGGTGGTAAAATTTTCAAAAATAAATAATTTATTATTAATATCTGTAATACCACATTAGATATTTTAATAAAATTTGGCATAAATGTGTTATGTATCAAGAAGCATTTTTTAGTGAACCACATTTTTGTTATTTCCACCAGTGGCGTTCGTACAGAATTTGACCTGCCTATTTTGGCAAATAAAAAAAAATTGTTACACCAAAAAATGCTTCTTGATACAAAGTACATTTATGCCAAATTTCATTAAAATATCTAAAGTGGTATTGCAGATATAAATTAATTATCAAATGATTTATTTTTAAACAATTTACCACCCTGTGTCTCAAAAGTTAAGAGGTTTAGGACATACGTTCATATGAAGTTTTCTTCTTAAAATGGACCCAAAAATTGCCTCCTTAAATATTGACGTACAATTAGAAAACACCCTGTATAATGAAAAAAAAAATTACCAAACAAGATATTTTATTTCTCGTAAACAGTTGATTTTATCGATGTCAATCAGGAATACCTTTCTTTTAGTTTAAGGTTAAGTTCCAAAATAATATTGTTGAGCGCTTCTACGTGGGTTAAAATAAGGTTGCATATTTCAGAGGTAGTCCTTCTAAGGTAAACTAAATAACCAAATAAATTTAATGTCATTATAAGAAGACTTATCTAAACCAACATATTAAAAAATATATTAAATTAGCAGTATTTTAAAAGTTATTTAAAAAATGATTTCAGGGTCGCCGTTATGTACCAGTATCTCGTAGGGAAGGCTCGTAGGAAAAGTTTACGGGAGACTTGTCATATTATTTTTAGGTTTTCATTAGATTCGGAATGCCATATACTCTGGACACCCGTATATCGAAAAGCTAAATTCATGCGCCCATTTAGTGCTCGATCTACGAGCGGCACCGATATCAGCGCTGACCGGCACTAAAACGAACGATAAAAGTATTTCCCCACGCCGTTTTCGCCTGTTTATCTCTTCACGTAAGCTTCGGGTTAATTGCGGTTACCTTTACGGACTGCGATCGATTAAGCTCAAAGTTGTACTTTCTTGCAGTATATTCTTATTGCCTTGTAAGAAATCTACCGGCTAGGTCCCAAAGGGGTGTATATGGATGGATAGATATTTTGACATTGACATTGCAAATGATATTTAGAAAATGGATATAAAAAAATCTGTAAAGTTTGATAACGCTCAACAAAAAGTATTTTTTGCAACTTAAACTTTACAGGTTTTTCTATATCTCTGGATATGGTATGTTTCGAAAGGTGTTGGCTTGTTCTAAAAGACTGATCCCGTCAAATGTCCCGAATTGTGATTTTTTTGACATTCCAGGTCATTTTTCATTGTTATTATTAAATCGTTGATATTTTTTGTTGGCGTAGAAATAAATTATTTCCCTTAAACTTTTGAATATAAATATGTCAATTTATATTTTATTAAAGGTTTGTTTAAGACACAATTTGACGGCAATTATTTCAATAATCATATCTTAAATCTGTTTCATATCCATTTTATTGAAAATTCAGAAAAATAATTCAAATCAAAATCAGTATAATAATATCTAACTCTTCGTTCTTAATTGCATTTGATTTTGATATCCCGTTTACTTTCTTTTTAATATACCCTTCATAAAACCTTTATAAAAATATAAATTGTCATTTAAATTCGAAAGAGTTTAAAATAAAATGCTTAGTGTCATAACACACATTTATCAACTAACGGATTGAGGGTTTTCTTTATTGTTGTCTTAACGTAAAAACCTAAGTGGATTAAGGTATAGGTATAGGTTTGGTAATTAAAACAGCCAACCACCAGTACCTTCTTTAAAGAAAAAGTATAGAACCTAAAAAACCAAAATGAGCTGTTTTTTTATAAAAAAAAAAATTGTTAAAAAATATTTTTTCTTTTTTCTTTCTTAAATTTTAGTTTAATTTTATTTAATCGCGATAAATTGCTTCCTTTGAAAGTTAAAAAGCTGATCCCTAAAAAAATAATAATTTATTAGTTATTTGTGCAACCACTTGGAAAAAGCACTATTTTTCTCATTCTAGATTTCTGCGGAACGAGCGAAACAAGTTTCGCAAAAGAATGTGAGTTATGAAAAATAGTGTTTTCCGAGGCGTTTCACACAATATTTTTTCTAATTTTGAATATGATATGAATCTTTTTATTTCAAGTTTAAAATTTTTAAAACTTTTCAAAACTCATTGATGTTGTCAAATGTTTTACTTTTCATCACCCAGTTGCGAAAAAAATTTTATTTTTCGTAACAGTTATGAAAAATAAATATTTCACAAAGTCAATGAGTTTTGAAAAGTGTCACTTTTAATGTAAAAAAAAAAAAAACATGTTGTTTAAACGGACTAAAGACGGACGATGTCCGATGTGTTCTTTTTTAAGTCGGGGTTTAAATATTTGGCAATGATATTTTGAAGGATTTAGGGTATTAATTGTAATTGTCCGATTTGAATGTGAACGGATTATTAAAATTTTCATATTTTATTCAAATTGTTTATTTGATATCCATAAATTTTTAAAAAGGGCCCTAACATTGTGCATTAAGCGCTATTTTGCTTTTGGGGCAGATTAGTGGGGGGTCGAAGCAGGGTTGCTTTGAACTCCCACTACTTTACTCCGAGCAAGATCACTTATTCACCGTAATGTTTGAAGCCGTTTTTTACCTTTTTGCCAAATCTATATGGTAATCAAAGATATATAAGTTATAGAATAAAATATGAAGTTTAATTATCCTTTCCCCAACCGGACTTTAATTGGGGAAATTCATCGATGAATCGTGCGCACTAATCGCTGTGTCATTAACCCTTTTTTTAAATTAATTGATGGAAAAGCGAAAAAAAGATGGCCGTTGTTTTAGTGGTTTGGAAAATAAAACTATTTAATTAGTGTGACGTCACGATAGATTTCAGCGCTAAACCATCTGATGAATTAACAACACGCCTATTCATACGCTGAAGCGTCTAAAATATCACTGCAAAAAATTTAAACTGCGAATTAAAAAAACCACATCGGACAGTGCCAGCCTTTAGCCCGTGTTAACAACAAGTTTTAAATAGTCATTTTCCCGTAGATTATAATTTTTTTTAAACATTTTTTTTTAACATTTTGTTTTTCGATTCTTTACAAAAGTCTCATTGACAGCATATTATACGAGGTAGGTTTGAAAAGTCCGTGCAAAAATAAAAACTACTTACTTGTGTGGGGCAAACCTCTTTTATTTTTCTACATAGTCTCCTTTTAGGCTTATACACTTCGTCCAACGATGTTTCAGTTTGTTAATCCATTCCAAATAATATGATTTGTCCAAGTGTGCAAAATATCGATCAGTGTCTGCAAAATATCGATCAGTGTCTGCAATCACTTCCTCGTTTGAATAGAATCTTTGTCCCGCCAGCCATTTCTTCAAATTGGGGAACAAATAGTAGTCCGAGGGAGCCAGGTCTGGAGAATAGGGGGGATGTGAAACGAGTTGGAATCGTATTTTCATTAATTTTGCGACCACAACTGCTGAGGTATGTGCTGGTGCAGTTGTCGTGATGGAAAAGGACTTTCTTGTGGCCCAATCGTGGTCGTTGTTCTTACAGCTCGGTTTTCAAACGGTCCAATAATGATGAATAATATCACCCTTGTTTTTTAAAAGTTTTACCCCTTTCCATAACCTTTCCGGGGGGGAAGGAACGGGCTTCGCCTTTTTGGTGCAGATTCCCCCATTGGTAACCCATTTTGATTGTTGTTTGGCCCCAGGAGTATAGTTAAAAATCCATGTTTCATCCACAGTTAAACGACGCATAAAGTCCTCCGGGTTCTTCTGGAACAGCTGCAAACCATCCGAAAAAACTTCACACAATCCGTTTTTGGGCAAGCGTGAGCAATCGTGGCACCCATCTTGCGGATAGCTTTTCAGGGCCAAATGTTCATGAAAATATTATGTACCCGTTCAGTCGAGATGCCCACAGCACTAGCAACTTTAATCCTTAACTCTTCTGTCATCCACACAATCATGGATTTGATCAATGATTTCTGAGTTAACCTCCACAGGCTGTCCAGAACGTTCAGCGTCACTTTGTGCTCATATGGCCAGTCCGAAAATTTTGAAGCCACTTGTAAAATTTTTCTAACCCAATGCAGAGTCACCCATTATGTTTATCAATCTTCTCTTTAGTCTCCTTTAAAGGGGTTTTACCTTTCATAAAGTAAGTTAATCACCACACGAAATTCTTTTTCGTCCATTTCTTGAAAATCGCTCGACTTTTGATTCACAAGAATGCCAAACACAAAGAAATAGGCCAATATGGCTGACACTTGGCCGTTCATTCAAATGATGCTACTAACTAAACATGACCTCGATACGCGCCGGTGATGCCATCCCCCCGGGTTTTGAAGGGCTTTTTTAACCATCCTCGTATAAATTATAATTAATTTATTATTTTTTTTAAATCGAAAAATAGGAATTGACATGTTTTTATTTTCATTTTGTTTACCGCGCATCAACAGATCTCTTAAGTAAAATAAAAAAAAACATTTAGTGTTAATTTTTATTTTAAAGATAAAAAAATGGATATTATTCAAGTTCTTCGTCAATAAAATACATCCATCTAAGTTTAGCAATTTTTAGTGATTTGTTTTATATTCTACGTGTAAAGACAAATATTTAAAATAAATAAATAAATAAAAATATTAATTTTTGGATTTTTCAAAAGAAAAAAATTATTCGAAAAATTAACATTTTTGATTTTTTTAAACTATTATATTTTTGATGATTGAAAAGAATAAAAATATTTGACAACTCAAAAAAAAATTAATTTGTAAATTTTGCAATTTTTTAAGTAATTATAAAAAATCGATAAGTGAATATTAAAAAAAATGTTTAAAAAAAAATTCAAGAAAAAAAATATTTTATAAAAATTTTAAGCAAAAACAAAAAGGAATGATATTTTTTTGAAATTGAATTTACTTTAAGAAAAGCAAATTTTTGAATATTTATTTGGTTATATCCTTTAATGCGCCAAAAAGTAAAATATTTTTAAAAAATGTCAACTTAATTTTTCGATTTTTTATGGCCAAAAATAGATGGGACTGCGAAACAATTCCCAAAATTTTTCACTCTAAGGAAAAAATAGCTTTTTTGACAGTTTTTTTTCATATAAAAAACAGAGAAAAGCTAATTTTGTCCGGATTTTGATTTTTTAGGTTCAAAGCACTTTTTTTAAGATGGTACTGGTATTTTGCTGTTAAATTTTATTTACCAAAACAGCTTCTATTTTGCTCTATAAACTGTACTATTATAATTTATCATCTGGTCAGAGGCAACTGTACGGTGTGTAAATTTTATTATTATTTACTAGTAATTTTTTTGTTTTGGTAGATAATAATAAAGTTTATCAGTGTATTTTTTCACTCGTAAATGCAGGGTTGGCCACAAAAACTTGATATCTATTAATATCAATTTAAAAAATGTTTTCGGTGTCTACATATTTAAATGTTATTTTCAGTAAATTTACATATAAAATTTATTGATCATATCAAGTCTTTTGGGAAACCCTGTATTAAAATATAGCTTATTATCAACCTTCCGGTATGTCAATGTTTTTTTCGTTAGAAGAAAGGAAAAAGGGACATTAAAAGAAAAGTCAATGAATAAAAATAAGTTTACTAATATTCACACGTATATTTTTAGTTGTTGATTTTTCTAGTACTTAAATTTGAACGTAGTACTCTAAGAGTTATATATTTTTATGGATATTTTGTACAAATCATGGTGTAATAATTATTATATTTTTTTATTTTTTAATATTTATATATATTGGGTTTTTTAGTATATCTAGTTTATAGCTGTGTTCTTTTTTGGTACCCATCTTTTTATTCTAATTTTTAGCCTTAACTATTAAAATAAAATACGTATTAGCAATCTTTAGCACATATAATATATAAATATAAAATATTTATAGTAGCAAAAATCTTCAAATAATAAATATATATATATACGTAGAGATATCGGGTTCATGAATAAATATTTTTTAGTAAAAAAAGTTGGGTACCAAAAAAGTAGTAAGGTTTTTAGATTGTTAAGCCTTGATTGCAATGTTTCTTAGCTTTCGCTAGATTTTGAATTCGACTGGGGTGAATATGACTAGCACCTAACTCTGGGCGTGCATGGTGGTATGTATGGAGGTGTTTTTGGGATATCGTGGGTTGAGTTGAGGATTGCCGAACTGTTAATATTGGAATCATTTCTGATTCTATATTTTAATGAAATTAAAAATTATTCTAAAGTAAGTAACTAAATAAAGTGCAACGTACCGAAAACTGTTACAGATAAAAAATTAATAGCCAGCTTTACTAGGTATTTTAAAGAATACTTTTTTAAAAGATTTCTTCGTAGAGCCCAAAAAAAACCAAGAAGTATTTTCAGTTCATTGACTGATTATAAATCAAGTTTTTTTAATTAAAATATTATTAATTTTTCTGGTATTAAATTAATATAATATACTTTATATTTTATATGAAAATAGCATTTATGGGGTCACTTTTTATATTTTAAGCCTAATGGTAAAAATACGGTATTTTCTCATTAAAAAAGTTATTGTTTATTAAAATATTCTTCATGATCCATACATTTTGGTATCCGTTCTAACCACTTGTCAAAACATATTTTGCATTTCGCTGGATAAACCACCATAACATGGTTTTTAAATGCATCAAAGGTTTTTTCTTGCCTACGAAAATTGTAGTTCACTCAATTTATTTTTGACTTTCGGGAACAAAGAAGTCATTTGGTGCCAAATCAGTACTATCAGCGGATGATCCATTAGTTTAATTTGTCGATTGTCTTTATAAGGAATTATCTGGCGGCGCTTGTTTGCTTTCTTTATTTCTCCGAAGGCTTCGGGCAAACATATGGTTGTGTACCATTTATAATTGAGTGTTTTACGTTCCTCTAAAGACACTGTTGTCACACGATCAGTGATTGCGAACTAATCTTGTTCGATTCATGCATACATCCATGATTCCTGACTTGTTACAATCTTATACAGGTTCTTTGAAACACCGCCATTGTATTTTTTTAGAATTTGTTTGCACCAATCGACACAAGCATCATTTTAAAATTTTGTCAGATTATGTACTATCTTACTGTATGTCGTGTGACATACTGTGAGATTGAGGTTACCCCAGTGTATGCAGTATGTCACATGACCTTGCTTTATGATTTTTGCACAGCATCGATGTTTTCTGACACAAAAAACAATTTTGAACGACCTTCACTCCTTATGAAGCTATGAAGAAGGTTATGTTAAAAATGCCAAACTTTCTGGTGGAAACTCAGATAGGACCTGACAACACTGCCAAGGCTTAAAATATATGTAGTACCCCTTGCACCTTTTCAGCCACCCTTTAATTTTCCATTGGATTAAAAGTTTTATGTTTTTATGATTTTTTGTTAAACTTTATACAAGCTTATTTGCTTACACTTAAAACTTTACTTGTTACTATATTTAATTACATCATTTATTACTGTATGATTCCCAAGTCAGTATCCTGTAAAATTTCCTTTTCCTATACATTATTTCAAAAAAGAAAAAGACAATAAATTTTATAACAGTTTTGTTTTACAGATTATAAAAATGGCTATAAACATAAACTTTTTTAATTTATAATTAAATTAACAAAATTAATTCTGTTACATAACAAAAACTGTTTAAAAAATGTATATGATATGGCATTAATTGTTAATTCTATCAAATATTATTTATAATATTAAGTTTGTGTTAAATGCAGTATTTTTATAATATTTTTAAGCCACTTCCTTTTGTTTTTTTTTGTTTAAAGGTCAAGGTAAGGAAAATGGGAGTAATTTGGTATAGTTTGTCTGGTAGTGGTTAATGTGCTAAAAACTGCGGCCATTTTTAGGGCGTTGAATGGTGCTGAGTGGGCGAAAACTAACTTTAAATCGGACTTTGGTAGACGGCTTGGTTTTAAAACAACTACTGTGCTTATCTGGTTGGTCTGCTTCTAAAAAATTATAATAGCATCATATACGATGTTTGGCATAAAGCTAGATGCATATTGGATAATTTTTAATTAATAAAAAATAGGGCATAAGAAAAAACTAATTCTGATGGTGTCTATAGCACCTAAAAATGTGGCCTAAACTTGACATTTTTCAATGCAAAAAATATTAAAAATTATAAAAATTTGATTCATACAGCAATTTTTTTTTATTTGAAGTATGTTGTACCGAGAAAAAATAGCTAATATTAGAAAAATATGTTTAAATTTTTTAAAATTATCTTTAAATCTTACTTATCTTTAATATGTCCTGCCTAACTAGTTAAAAATGGTAATTTTAATTTTTTTTCGCAGCCACATCCTGTTTTTTAAACATCTTTTATGGCTGGTTTACTTTTAGTTAAACACTATCAGGAGCAGTTTTCTATTATGCCTTAACAATAAGTAAATAATGATTCCATAAAATTATTAAAACCAATTTTTCCATATAAGTCCAACTTTATAACAATCCCTTAAAACGTATATGGATTATAAAGATTTGTAGTTGGTAACAAGAAATATAAACTATTTTACTCGTTATTATGCAAAAAAACAACTAAGACATTTTTCAGCTTGTAGTAAACTAGTTTTCAAGCAGATTGAGAATTGATTTTAATTATTTTAGAAATCAGTCCTACCCAAAAAAGATTAAAAATAAATCCATCGTTATGGTCCTGAATTATTTTAAATACTTTTAAGATACTAAACTAATGATAAATAAGGATATCCTTATATCTTTATCCCTTTTTAAACGCTTAATTATTTAAACTAAAAATATAAGATTTTCTTGGGGAAGGAGTACATTAAACTATTTTACTATATTTACTAGGGATTGATATCAATTAAAATAATTTTAAAAACACATGAACCTCGGTGATCATATGAATTAAAGACAGCATTGCAAATTTAATTATATAGTTTGAGGGTTTCTTTATAGCCATCAAAAATAGTTAATGGTGCTGCAAGTATATCGGTACTACGTTATGAGGTACATAGCCCAAGTAGAAATTATACCTAAAAGTAATGATTATTCATCATACTTGAGAGATCAACTTACGTCATTGTTGTTTTCTTGATAGTCGGGTGTTTTCTTAGTTACCACATTTGTTATCGGATTGTATATAACATAAATTTGATTCATTTGTTTATAAAATTTTTCCTGAAAATAAAATAGGAATCCGTACATAATTCAAACATTTAAGGCAGTTTCGTTTTATCGTTATGCTTATGGATTTTAATTAAGTGTAAAAGAACACCTAATAATTAGCTCACTAATTCTTTATTGTAACGTTTAAAAATTAGAAGGAATCACCAGCAGTAAAGTAAGGTGACCCTGATTGTTTCTCTTTAAAATAAACTTATTGTCAACCCAATATAAAAAATTTAAAAAATGAAAACGACTGATTGCTACGAAATTTCTTGATCATCCAGTATATAAAGCCTTGTGTAATGTTTTAGGGCTTATTGTTTACCAAAGTCCATATTAGAGGCATAATTTCATTACACTACTAACCATACCATTGAGATCACCCTAGGCATGCTAACTCACTCTCACCAAAGCCTTATTCATTGTCTAGCGAAGGTAATAGTTTCGTTGGTGAAGTCGGAATTTGTTTTGGCCAAATAAAATTATTATTTATTTAACTAACTAATTTATTTTTTTATTAGCCGCAATGTTGAAAAATAAATTAACCTAAAATTGTTTAACAAAAGGTGAATCGTACATTTACAAATTGTGTCTGAAAGTTTGGAACAAAAAGATGTGTATCATAAAAATAAGGATTATGAAAAAAGGCAGCTTATTAGGGAAAAACTGAGCCTAAATTAAAGTTTAAAAAATGGCACTATTAAATAAATAAAAAACACATATATTAATTTATGGCCAGCGCAAGTTAAATGGTTCTTAAGGCCTATTAAAGTTGGTATTAATTTATTTTCGTAAGTACTGGAAACAATTTATTATTTTAAACTATTTTGGCCATTTCGATTTCCGTCTCTTACCAAACACCCCAAAAAGTAAATAATTCAATCTTATTGATCACTACTTGTCACCTGTTGTTTCTTGTACTGTTTGCAGCTACCTTATTTACTCCATTTTTTAATATTATGTTCTAATTAATTGACACTTAACTTAATAAATGTTTTGTCACAATAATGCTTTGGGTTTGTTGTTAGTTTTTCCTTATTTGCTAAGTAGGACATTGCTCATTTTTATTGGCGGTTTTTTTAATGATAGAAAAAGGTTTGTTTAATAAAAAAATAAAGGTAAGTATTACTCGGATAATAGGCTTAACGCCATTGGGGGCAGCGCATGGCGAGTGTAAGTGAAGACCATGTATCTTATCCAAAGGAGGTTGAAGTGATTAATTAATAAACAACAAACGAAAATACGCTTTAAAGTTTTTTTGCTTTAAATCTACTTTATCTTTAAGTATATTCCTGGTCAGCACTAAAATTATTTTTTTCTTTTCAACAGTGTTATACTTTTTTGTACCTTAAAGCATTTTGGGTCAACGTTATTTTTAAGTTGTTTTAGTTCGTATAATTTTTTTTAACAGTGTGAAATTATTTACATATACAGTGTCACCCATAGAGACTGCATCAAATGGGAAATTTTTCCCAATTAATTTGGGTAAATTTTCTTCTTGCCAAAAGTTTTTGCTTCTAAAATCATGCCAAATAATGTATAGGATGAATACGTGACTCTTTTTAGCTGTCAAATTTGACATGTTTTTCAAAAAATCGCAAAATGAAGCACAAATTTCAAAATTTCAAAAAATGGTGTAGGAAAAAAATGTATATTTTTAAATTTTACACCCACATAACAATTTTCAGCTTTCTAGTACAATTTTTATTTTTTTCCAACTTTTTATAGTTTTCTGCTATACAGGGTGCCACAGATTCGAGTGCATGCATGGGGATCTCGGAAACCGTAAGAGATACGAAGTCGGTTAAATTATGGCAAAGTTGCGCATTTAGGTGCCTAATAACATGCCGAGTAGAAAGTTGTAAAATTCCGAGTACTTCCGGAGATATCCGGAAAAAACCGAAATTTGCTGATTTCGTTTTAATTTTTTCCTGTCGTTATTTAAAGAGATATGGAAAAACATAAGACACTTTCTCATGGCCACTTTTTAAGGTCTACAAAACGGCGTTAAGAGATTTTCCGTACGACGTTTCGTTTTCGTTAGACCATCATCAACTTTATTTTTTTAAATGCGGCACTCAATTGTTTATTGCATTTTTTTGAAGCAATTAAAATCCCAATTACAATGATGTATAACACTTAATATTTTTCTGTTAAATAAACATATTTTTCATAAGAGACAATGAGTAAGACAAGGAACGCACATCATTTCCTATAGGGGCGTTCCATATTTGTTAATAAATATTAAGTGTTATACATTTTTGTAATTGGGATAATAAGAGGTTCAAAAAAATTAAATAAAAAACCTAGGTCCGTATTTAAAAAAATAAAGTTGATGATGGTCTAACGAAAACGAAACGTCGTACAGAAAATCTCTCAACGCTGTTTTGTAGAGCTTAAAAAGTGGCCATAAGAAGGAGTCTTTTGTTTTTCCATATCTCTTTAAACAACGTCAGAAAAAAATAAAAACGAAATCAGCAAATTTCGGTTTTTTCCGGATATATCCGGAAGTACTCGGAATTTTACAACTTTCTAATCGGCCTGTTGTTAGGCACCTAAATGCGCAACTTTGCCATAATTTAACCGACTTCGTATCTCTTACGGTTTCCGAGATCCCCATGCATGCACTCGAATCTGTGGCACCCTGTATAAATTATCCAAATTTATTTAAAACCCTCTATAATTATTTTTTCATATTAATATTAAATTTTAAATGTAATCCTGATGCTTATTGATGATAGTACAAATAATTTTGTACAAAAATAGAATATACCCCAAAGAAATAGCGTCAACCTTCATGCAAATGTGGTATAATTCAAATTCACAAAAACTGACAAAACACACTTAATTTCTGTTTGTTATTAAATAGTTACTTAAAAAAATTGGGTAATGTTGTGTTAATTGAACTACTTGTTATTAAAATTCTTTTTCAAAACTTTAACGGCGGAGTGATGATCGCGTCGTTAAATTTAGCAATGGACTTAGCAATTGTTAAAAGTTAACAACGGTTTAGAATGTTTAACAAAACGTCATTGTCAGTGTTATTTAATGATTTTAGTAGGCAACCTGTCAAAATATGACATTTTGTTAAACATTCTAAACCGTTGTTAACTTTTAACAATTTGCTAAATTTAACAACGCGATCATCACTCGGCCGTAAGTGTAATGTTAAAAACATAAACCCTGGCATTAACGTATGATTGTAACGCAACATAGAATAAGAGTGTCATGAAAACAATTGAACAAAATTAATGAAGCAAAATAACTGTCACGTCAAAAAAGCAGTTGTCAAGAAATTGTGTATTTGTGTTATTTTATAATATTTTTTTCTTAAAATGTTAACGTTTTTTTGGGAACAAATATTATAAAATAACAAAACACAAATAAAAAATTTCTTGACAACTGCTTTTTTGACGTGACAGATATTTTGCTTCATTAATTTTGTTCAATTGTTTTTATGACACTCTAACCCTATGTGCGTTACGATCAATCGTTTATGCAAGGGTTTGCGTTTTTGACATTGCACATAGAGTTTTAAAAAGCATTTTAATTACCAGTATTTAAATTTAGAGTAATTTCATAACATTATCCGATTTTTTAATGTAACTATTTAATAACAGACATAAATTAAGTGTTTTTGAGTTTTTGTGAAAATTATACCACATTTGCATCAAGTTTGACGCTATTTCATTAAGGTATATTCTATTTTTGTACAAAATTATTTGTACCAGCTTTATTAGGTATCGGGATTACATTTAAAATTTAATATTAAATAAATTCGGATAATCCATAAAGTAGAAAACTACAAAAATTTGTAAAAAAATAAAACTTGTACCAGAAATATGCAATTTTCCCTATACTATTTTTTGAAATTTTAAAAGATAATGCTTCATTTAGCGATTAAAAAAATGTCAAATTTGACAGCTAAAAAAAGTCACGTGATTATCCTTATACAGTGAGAACGTAAAGGTTGGAAAAAATTAATTTAAAATTCAGGTGTTTATTTCTGGGAAAAACGCTCAGACACGTCGATTTTAGTTTTTAGTTGCCGGTTTTTTTAAAGTAATGTCATATATACCGGGTGACCCAAAAACCAGTTCTGACAATTTATTTCTTTTTTTTTAATGGAAAGGACCATTTTTCATATTATTTTCAAATTCTGTATAAGATTCTAAAAATATTTCATGTATCATGTCCTATACCCAAATTCAACTGTTTTCGAGAAAAATGCAGTTTAGATTAAAACATCAAAACATATTATTTATTCAGTAAAAAATTATAAAAATGAAAAAATATTTTAGTAAATGTTCAAAATGACTTCCACCAACCTTCTGACAGTATCCGAGACGATCTTCAAATTCCTTCAAAACGTTATTAACTATGTAAGGTTCAATTAATCCTATTTTATCTCTTATCCTGATTTTTAAATCTTCTAAGTTATCATAGACCTTAGATTTGAGATAACCCAAAAAAATCTAAAGGGGTCAAGTCCGGAGATCTGGCTGGCCATTCAACTGGACCTCGTCGGCCAATCCATCGCTTAGGAAAAACCCTATCGAGGTATTCAGGTACGGGGCGAGTGTAATGGGCCGGGGCTCCATCTTGCTGGTACCATAAACAATCCCTTGGTATATCAGGATCTTCTGGGTTAGGATATAAATCGCTAGACATGGTACTAAATCAATTTCTAAAAACTCTAAATATGTTTGTCCATTTAGGTTTTCGTCTAAGAAAAAGGGTCCCAAAATTCGATTTTCAATAATGCCCGCCCAAACATTAACTTTTCGTGGATATTGAGAGTGGCATTCCATCATCCAGTGAGGATTTTCTGTAGCCCAATACCGACAGTTTTGCTTATTAACGCTTCCATTCAGGCAAAACGTTCTTCATCTAAAAATATAATTCTTTTTGAAAACTGTGGATCATTGTTGCACTTATTCATGAGTATCTCGCAAAATTCGACTCGTCTATCTAAATCATCTTCATTCAATTCATGAACCAATTGAACTTTGTAAGGATGCCATTTGTTTTTATTCAAGTATTTTATGACGGATGTCTGGCTTATATCATTTTCTGATGCAATAGTGCGACTAGCCTTATGGTTGTCTTCTTGAACTGCCACTAGCACATTTAGCTGTGTATCTTCTGATAACGTAGGTCGACCTTTTGTGTAATTGTCCCTGACGTGACCAAAATCCCAATATTTTTTTATTTTACTTACAGTGGGGCAAGATATTGGCTCTCTGCGAGGGTACTTGTTATTGAAAAGTCCACAAACTTCTATTTGGGTGCGCATCCTGTCTCCATAACCGATCATCATCAATATCTCTATTCGCTCTTTTTCAGTCAGGCGTACCATTTTATAAAATTAGAAATTTATTGAAAAACTTTGGCTGGGCACTTTGACTTTAGACAAAATTGCTTAAGACAGACGTCAACCGATACTGTCAGTATGAGGTAACCTAGAATATACTTAATTAATTTAGATAGGTAAGTTTAGTTAAGTTTTTTTTTTAAATTTTAAAATTCTGTTTTTCTCGGAAACAGTTTAATTCAGGTATAGGACATAATACATGAAATAGTTTTAGAATCTTATACAGAAGTTGAAAATAATATGAAAAATGGTCCTTTTCATTTAAAAAAAGAAATAAATTGTCATAACTTGTTTTTGGGTCACCCGGTATATATGACATTATTTTAAAAAAACCGGCAACTAAAAACTAAAATCGACGTGTCCAAGCGTTTTCCCCAAACACCTGCATTTTAAATGAATTTGTTCCAACCTTTACGTTCTCACTGTACATATACATTATTTGGCATGATTTTTGAAGCAAATACTTTTGGCAAAAAGAAAATTTACCCAAATTAATTATAAAAAAAATTCTTATTTGATGCGGACTATATGGGTGACACTGTATTTTAATACTTAAATTTTCACCATCATTATAAAACAAGTAAACAAAAATAAAATAAAAACGAGCAATGTCCCGTACCATTTTTAATGGGCTATAGTTGACTATTTGGTGAATCCCAAGGGTTAAGGACTATATCGTTCGTGGTGTCTGCTGGTACCCGTCGAAATAGGTGTGGTGGATCGGTGGTTTTAAATACTCTGCTACCTTGTGGTGAGTCTCTTTATTTACTTACTTTTAATTTTAAGTTACCTTTTAGATACCTATTAACACATTATCATTGAATGTTTTCTTGTAAGTATCATTTAATTTCGCGAGATCATGCGAGTCAAATACACTTTTATTATAAACAGGCAGGCTTCTGTTTTCATCTGATTGATCATCGATTTATTGGACTTTTATTAAAATATGTGAACTTGATTAAAAAATATAATATTACGCATTTATTAAACAGTTAAACAAGCGCGTTTTCAGATGAAAAAAGAAGCTTTTTTAAGATCAAGCACACTTATTGATATATAGAGAAAATGTCTAACAAAGCTAACAAACAGCGATAAAAATCACAAAATGTTAAGAAAAAAATTACATCCAACATGTTAAGTTTGCATCTGACATACTTTACATGGTATAGGAATGTTTAAAATAAAATTAAGGGAACATAAGGAAATGTGTTTAGAAACCTAAAAAGGTTTTAGACGTTACTTTAGTAAAAATTCATATTTTACTTTTCTCAATTTTTTTATATTTTCAACTACATAGAAATTGTAATTAAAGTAATAAATATTTTTGATTTTGCAAATGTAAAAAATCCTTTTCTTAAAATATTAGTAGTGCATTCTAGTATGACACTTTTTTATGTAAGAGTTAAGCTATTAGGTATAGAGTGCCTGATTTTTACTGTTTGTCCACAGATATAGATTATGTTTATGACGTCATCGTTTTCCCAGAATGTAGATGTATTTTATTAATTTTTGTTAAATATTTAACTTTTAAAAACTAATTTGGATGTACCGGGTGTCCAAATAAGAAAGGACGCCGGCTGTATCTCAGAAAATGTTTATCGCACAGCGTTGGGAAAAAAATATTTTGGTAAAAGCGGTGAAGCTGGAAATTATTTTTAAGCTTCTGAAATGGCCGCTAGGGGGCGTAACTGCAATATTGAATCGAAAAAAGTGATGTTTCTGTGAATTTTGCCATATTAACCTAACAAAAAAATACCTGATTTTTAAAGTTGAGAATAATTTGAAACTTCTTTGTTTGACGATTTTTGCTGTATCTCTAAAAATATAGTAGTGGGGGGTATTTAAAGGTTTCCGTAAAAAACACTCTGTATCTTCAAAATGGCTAAGCAGATTTTAACACGCTTAGGCTACTTGACAAGAGCTTTTCTTGGGCTATAAATATTATAATATTTGAAGTTTTGTTAGTTTCACGTGTCGCCGCTAGAGGGCTTTTTTCGATATTCCGACAGAAATGGTTAATTTCTCAAAAAATTAAATGCATTGGTATATATTTTTTTATAAAAAAGTAGCTAAATGATGCCTAAATAAGCTCGAGAAAACCGTATCTCGATATCTTGTTCCTTACCTAAAATTTAGGCCTAAGAAAATTTTATACGTCAATATCTCAAAAACTATAAAACCTACAAGAAATTTTATGGGACACTAATCATGTATTTTTACAAAATCTTTAATTTAGGTTATATAATTTTTTCATCTAAATGTAATACTTTAGGAGTTATAATAAAAAAATCGAATTCCAGGGGTATAACTTAAAAAATCCTAAAAATTTGATTTATTGATTATAACTCTTAAAATATTGCATTTAGGCGAAAGGATTATATAACCTAAATTAAAGGTTTTGTAAAAATACATAATTTATGTCGTATAAAATGTCTTCTAGTTTTTATAGTTTTTGAGATATTGACATAAAATTTTCTTTGGCCTAAATTTTAGGTAAGGAACAAGATATCGAGATATGGTTTTCGCAAGCTTGTTTAAGCATCATTTAGATTTTTTTTAAATCATACCGATGCATTTAATTTTTTAAAATTAACCATTTCTGTCGAAATTTCGAAAAAACCCCTCTAGTGGCGACATGTAAAACTAACAAAACTTTAAATAATATAACATTTATAGCCCAAGAATAGATCTTTTTAACTAGCCCAAGTTTGTTAAAATCGGCTTTTCCGTTTCGAAGATACAGGGTGTTTTCTACGGAAATCTTTAAATACCTCCCACCACTTTATTTTTAGAGATACAGTAAAAACTGTCAAACAAAAAAGGTTCAAATTATCCTCGATTTTAACAATCAGCTATTTTTCGTTAGGTTAATATAGCAAAATTCACAGAAACATCACTTTTTAGATTCAAGATTGTAGTTATGCCCCCTAGCGGCCATTTTAGGAACTTGAAAATAATTTCCAGCTATTTCTCTTGACCACTTTTAAAAAAGATATTTTTTCCCCAACGCTGTGCGATAAACATTTTACAGCTGGCGTCCTTTTTTATTTGGACAACCGGTACTCCTACTATAAGATTATAAATGACATTTAAAATGTATTTTTACCATTTAGCTATACATTTTATTACTGAAAATAGGCAGCAAAATTCAAAATAAGCTAAAATAAAGTTCTTTATTCGTTCAAAGAAATAAAAACGGTCAATGACCCCTGTCTCTATAACTTGCACCTACACTAAAAATACAGTAATAAAATCTTAATTCAACTATATGCAATAAAAAAGAACCCAATACCAAAGTTCCAATGTCAAAAAAGGCAAAAATATAACCAAAACACGAAAAAAGCTTCCAATGCGAAGTGAATCACAAATTGTAAACAAAACAATAGGAAAAACGATTACGTCACTATCAAATTAAACATTTAAATTTGGCGTATATGGTCTTAAATGGGATTGAGCAATACTGTGTAAGTTTACCACCCTTGACTAAAGGGTATGACGTGAATAATGCGAATCACAAAAGCAAAAAGTCGGTACACACTTTTATCTGAAACTTTCTTAACTATTCATTAATTATAATATTCATATTCTTGTTCTCTATATATCAAGACATTTTTAAACTTGTTCATTCATTTTCCAGTGCATCGTAAAATGTAGTTTAACCTATTTGAGGATGAAAATAGCCCTTTGCTAGCTTAAGTGCATTAGGTTTATTAGTAACTTTACTACTTTATTCATATTTATATAAAATATGATAATATTTTATTTTAACCAGATTCTGGAGGGAAGTTGTATAACTTGCAGCATTTCTGACAAAATTTAACTAACTTCTAATTTATTTCATCCCTTAAACTCTCAAAACTTACGCTTTTCAAATAATATTATTATTTTTATATTTTAAAATTTTTGACATATTGGGGTCAAGTAGAATTTCTTTTTTTAAAGTTTTTAAAATTATTTGTCAAAAAATTTTCTTGTCTCAAATAAGTAAACTACTTATTAAATGCTATAACTTATTTAATTAAGATCATTTGGAAACGAATGAGGAAAAATATGCATGATTCATTTTTATCAGTTATTTCCCATTTTTAAAATGTTTCATTAATAATGCTGTGTATTACATTGAAATGGTTCAATTATTGGTAACCTATTTGTGGTATCGTTAGGTAAATTTGTAGATATTTAAAACAATACATAACACCATTAAATTTATAATTTGGCGACATTCTATTCCGTATTTTTTTTTTAATTATACCTGTAGTTAGCATTAAACTTTTACTAAAAGTTGTATTATTCTATACTTTAAGTTTGAAGTATATAATTTTTTTTACTTTATACACAATACCCATAACTACTAATAATAAGTTACATAAATCTTTACACATGCCTAATTGACAGGTATACTAAGATTATTATTACGTTACATACAAGAATAAATGATACTTCAATAATATCTTTTTTCTCTCATCGTATGTTAAACAAAAAATTAAGTAAGCATTAGTAAACAATAATAATGACACATCTTTACGTATACGAAACAATATAAAGATTTCAGAACATTTACTGACACTTTTTTGTTAGGAGGAACCATGCTGCCACCTCCAACTGGTTTGAAGTTCCCTCCAGCAGGTTTCGCTCCGATTCCTTTTGCCACAGCCCCCTTGCCACCTGGACAATACCTACATGCCCCAATTTTTTATTGGCCATTATATCCTAGCCCACCAGTGTCCCCAACAGGGTATTATATGCAAGGCCCACCAGGTCCACCTTTAGGACCGCCAGGGCCACCGCATCAGGGACAGGGCAGCAGATTCAACAGCCACCTCAAATGGTAAGTTTTATTGGTTAAAATATGACAAGAAAGAATTATAATAATTATACAAAATCTACTGGTTTTTAATCATAAAATATTTAAAAAAGATTATTAAAGGTTTAGTATAGTACAAAATTCATTTTCTAATATCGGCTATAATAATGGCACTGGATTTTTTTTGTATCAAACTAAACATAATAAATCCAGTATAGTATAAATATACTAAATTTATTTTTTATAATATATCAACACAATTCAAAAATAGTTGGAATATTTTTTTGAAACACTTAATTAACCTAGAAGAAAGTACTTTAACAGACAAAATTATCTGCTAAAAATTAATCTTAAAACTGTATTAAAAAACGCCTATTCTTGTAATAATACTTTTATTCTTTAACAAAAAATTAAAAAAATATGTGATACTATTAAAAATAAAATAAGGTTATTGTCTCGAAAGTTGCCTTCACTCCGACCAAATTTGGTATGCGGGTTTTTTTTGGGTGGCTGATCACGAATCTGAAAAAAAATTCTGCAACGTTTCGTTTTCGAGACATTTATCATCAAAGTTGAAAATTAAACTAACCTCATTTACACTATTCCCCTTCTTTTTGCACAGAATTCTTGACTTTTACACTAAATTGGCACTCAATATTTTATAAACACCTTCTAAAAACCTGTTTTAATATTTATTTTCAAAGGCCGCAACCATGTATACACTAGGGAATTATTCAGCAAACATGGCCGCCCACTTCGCAATTTAATGGAAGAAAGGTGTAAAATAAACATAAAAAATTATTTTTAAAAGGTGTTTATAAAAAATATGGTGTGCCAATTTAGTGGTAAAACCATAAATTGCGTGTTAAAAGAAGGGAAAATATAGTGAAAATGTAGTGAGTTTGATTTTCAACTTTGATGATGAATATCTGGAAAACGAAACGTTGCCAAAGCGCCCAAAAACCCTCGTATACCAAATTTGGTCAAAATTGGAGTGAAGGCAACTTTGGAGACAATTACCAAAAATGATTATTTTGTCCTACCTACAATTTAAAAATAAACAAAATAAAAATATGTATTAAGATACTTACACATAATCCTGATGTCACCATATAGTAACAGTTTCTTAATTTTAGATTCAACCAGAATGTCTGGGCCTTCCTCCTCCAATGACAGCAGCTGCCCTTCAAAATTTGCCTCCTATTGATGCCAGACTATTAGATGCCAGTCCAAGACCTATAAGCTGTTAAATTTATGCCACTTGCTTGGTGGCTTATAATAGTTTTGGTAAAGCACTTCAAACCAGTATAAAACTAGTGGCTGTTAATTTTTCTGGTGTAATTTACTGGTTTGTGCTTTGTTATTCTTAAGACCAAGGAAGAAATGTCAAACATATTTAGACAAATTGTTATCTGGCAAATACTGTTTTAAACAGAATTTTTATGTTAAACAAAGTTTTTATTTATCTGACTTCCTTAACACTTTTAATATTTAAACTTCTCTTAAAGATTAAGATTATTTAAGGGTTGCTTTCTTTTATTAAGATATATTTTAGGCCAGTTTTCTTTCCTATAATTAATAAAAATGATGTTTATCATCCTATCCTATTTTTACGTCATCTATACATACTTTTAAAAAGTATGTAACATAAAACTATTTTTGTGTAAAATCATATTACATACATATCAGACGCAATTTCTACTTAAGACCAAACTAAAGATTATATAAAAATATTTAATTTATATATTAAAGCTTAATATATTTCTTTGTTACTGTTATTGTAACTTATTTTTTGTTTCTCAGATTTTTGTTACTTTATTTTATAGTCAGTTTATATAAAGATTTATTATTATAATATAAATGTCAGTTTAATATTGACTTATTTCAATTTTAAAATAAAAAATTCTGAACAATTTATTCTTCTATTTTGGCCTCTTTTAAGTTACCTAAAAAAATCTATAACTCTTGGAACTTTATCTTTTACAGCATTACTAAATTTAATAGGAATTGGTTATATTTTCTAAAACTCAAATATTTGATAAAAGTTCAAATCATATTTAATTTTTGAGACGAATTAGAACATAAGATTTTTATATTTTTTAACTTCTGAGAGCTTTGCGTTTTATTTACCAAATCTGACTTCCCACACCAAATAATTGTTTGAGTATTGAAAAATATTTTTCTGAAACTTCCCAGTTACTAGCTTCTAGCAGGATTTTATATAAGTTTAAAAAAGATATATTTCGTTATTTTTTCAATAAGGTAAAGTTACATAGAAGACAAGTTCGTCATAAATGCACAAGTTATGAAACACATTATTTTCTTCAACATTGATGTATGTATTTAGTTCTTTAATTTATGTATATTTTTGGTATTTACTATCCTTAGATTTTTTCAATATAATGCCTTATTGAAGGTCACAGGTAAAAAAAGACGGAATGTCACAAAATATCAATTACGAGAAATATCGATTTAAATGTTTGGAACATCTAAAATTCTTTAACTTGAAAATAAATGGTTGAAATATGTCAAATTTTATTTATTAAACTATCTACATTACTTATTAAATAAACATTGTATTTTAAGTGCATTTTTATAAAAACAATACACAAAAAAGACTAAAAAAATAGCAATTCTTCATCGCAAAAATGAGGAATCCAAAAAAATCAATTTCCAAAGTAACAAGGGGAAATGTCCAAATTTACGAGGTCAGCTATCATACTTGTAGTATTGGGTTTGTTTTGTTTCATATTGATTTTAGACCTAAAAGTAGTGTTCTATGAGTAATAGTACTAAATTACCAAAAGAAAGATGTTATTTTTGCAATTTTACCTTATCATAATAGTTCTGGACATCCTGAGAGCATAATACTTTCAGATCTTGTAGATCTTTAAATTTAGTAAAATTAAAACCCTGTGTCTCATATTTAAGACGTGGCTACAGATTGTACCATGTTTTTTTATAAAAGATGTCTTTATAATAAAATATAAATGTTTCCCTACTAGATGGCGATGATAACTCAATTTTTGATATTTTGTGACATTCGTGGTTTTCCCCTGTGGTCTTCAATTGATTTGTAATTTCGAAACTATATCCAGTGTTAAACATAACCAGTATGAATTTGAATAAGTCAAATATTACGAATGCTCACGCAATGTCTGTAAGACCTAATATATACAATTTTTTTAAATTTACTTGTTTACATCATTACAGTGTTTTCTTATCAATATATTTTTGCCTATAAAATTACTACTTTTGACGTATGTAGTAGTGCGGGATCCAAATTAAAAGCGACCTTCACCTATCTGCCAACCGGGAAGAGACTTTTTTTTTATCAAATATAGTATGTAAACAAATGTATCGCCAATGGGTTGCCTAAAAAATTACAGCCAAGCCTATGATTAATAAAAAAATTTCGAAAATTTTTTGATCCTCCCTGAATAATGTTAATTCTTGTTTTTTTTATTATACACAGTACTGATATACCATTATTTTTTTTAAATTCATATATAAAAATACGAAGGCGTAGACGAGCCACATTAATTTTTATTTTTATTTTCGGTACTAATTTCGATTTAAATCTCGAAATTTTGACTTAGATCATAAAATTCCAATTTATATCTCTAACTATTCCGAGATTTAAGTGTATAGAATTCCCAGATATAGGTCGAAATTCCGAGATATAAGTCGAGCTCCAAGATCTAAGTCGGAATTTCGAGATATAAGTCGGAGTTTCGAGATATAAGTTGGAATTCTGAAATATAAGTCGGAATTTCGAGTTCTCAGTCGGAATTCCGAGTTCTAAGTGGGAATTCTGAGATATAAGTCAAAACTTCGATATATAAGTCGGATTTCCAAGATATAAGACGGAATTCTGAGATATAAGTCAAATTCTAAGATATAGGTCGGAATTCCAAGGTATAAGTCGGAACTTCGAGTTCTAAGGCGGAATTCCGAGATATGATTCGGAATTCCGAGATATAAGTTGGAATTCCGAGTTTTAAGTCGGCATTCCGAGATATAAGTCGGAGCTCCGAGATCAAAGTCGTAATTTCAAGATATAAGTTGGAGCTCCTCGAGATATAAGTCGGAGCTCCGAGATCTAAGTCGTAATTCCGAGATATAAGTCAGAATTCCGAGGTATAAGTAGGAATTTCGAGATTTAAGTTGGAATTTCGAGTTCTAAGTCGGAATGCCGAGATATAAGTCGAAATTTCGAGATATGAATCGGAATTCCGAAATATAAGTCGAAATTCCGAGATAAATCGGATTTCCGAGGTATAAGTCGAAGCTACAAAAAGTCGAAATTCAGATAAAAAGTAAATTAGTATAAGTAAAATTAAAAAAAGTGAATAATTAAGAATTTTGAGACCCAATAATTCCGAATCTAATAAATTCCGGATAAAATAGGAATTTGGTTTAATTGAATCTAAGTAGGAATTTGTACCGAATATAAAAATAAAAATTGGTCTGGCATTTCTACGCCTTCGTATAAAAATGTTATTTTTTTAAATTAAAAAAAATAATAATAAAAAAAGCTATATCTAGGAAATTGAAAAAAAATGTAGAATGAAAAATAAGAATTTACATTATACAGGGAGAATCGAAAATTAAACAAAAAAAGCCTTGACCGTATTTTTTTAATACTATATTTAATAAAAAATAATTTTCATTTAGTTGGCAGATGGGTGGAGGTAGTCCCAAATTTGGATCTTAGACTAAGATTTCAAAGAATGCGTTTTCATTTATTTTTTAATATTAATTTTAAATTTTTAAAAAAAAAAATTAATATTTTTTCATAATTTAAATTTTATTTTTTTCAAGAGTTACCTGGCGTTTTTCAATTTTCCTAGTATTCATTTGAATAAATAACATTTTTAAAAATTATTAAAAATTTTTTTTAAAATACAAATGGTTTTTGAAAAATTACTAAATCAAACGGTTTTACGTTTTGAAAATTTGTTTTTTAGACTATTTCTTCAAGAAAAAAATAAAAGGAGGGCAAACTCCTTTTCGCGACAATGCCAAAATTTAATAATTTTCTTACACGGTTAGTCTTGAAAGAATTAAATTGGGGAAACCCCCTTAAAAAAATCCTTAAAACCATTTTTATAATTCTTTTATTATTTTTTATAATTTTAAGAATATTGTAGTTGTATATTTACAGAAAAGTATATATATGCGAAATTTGTGATGTAATTTTTTTGTAAAAAGTAGGTAAATTTTTTTTAAACATAATTTTGTGAAAGGTGGTCCATCCGTTTAAAAATTTTCTAAACTAAATTCAAAAAAAAATTTTTAAAAAAGTTTTTATTGCAAATATATATATATATATATATATATATATATATATATATATATATATATATATATATATATATATATATATATATATATATATATATATATATATATATATATATAAAAAAAACAGGGTGATTATGGGGAAATGTCAAACTTCGGAACGTCGGGTCAAAACCAAAAGAAAACCCGGGCCCGAAAAACCTTCTTTTTAAATACGGGTGTTTTTATTTATTTTCTATTTTTAAATAAAATCTTAAATAAATATTGGAGTAAAAATTTGGTACCCGGGGGTTTTTTTTGGTATGACGGATTCGTCTAATTATTACGGCCTTACTTGTAAGGGGGGCCCCCACCGCCCTTTTACAATTTTTAACAACCACAATTTTTGGTACGGCCCTGTATTACTTTTTTAATTTAAAACCCAAATAAAACTTTCTTGCCTTTTAGTAAAAAAGGTATCCCTGTTAAAATCAATATAAGAACCGTTTTCGGATATTTGGTTTAAAAAAATACCCGCATGACCCCATCTGATTTTATAAAGCAAAATTTGAAAAAATTAAAAGAAAAGGTATAATAAAACGGTATTATTTAATTATAATAAATTATTTTTTAATTATTAAAAAATTTAAAAAAAATATAAAATATAATAATAAATTATATAAAATAATATATATATTTATTTATTATAAATTGTTAATATTAATTTATAATATTATATATATATATATATATATATATATATATATATATATATATATATATATATATATATATATATATATATATATATATATATATATATATATATATAAATATTTAGCAAACAACTAAGTCTTACGACTTTTAAACATTTTATATAGATTCATCGAATTTCTCTCCGATTACAAAAATAAACATCAGAAATCTTTAAACGATAAAAAAATTAAATTTTATGTTTTAATAACTACAATATAAATTTTTCATATGTTGCATATTTTTTGGAAACACTTTTGGATCGCAATTTTCATAAAGATTTTAAACTTTTACACTTCAACGCGGAAATATCGAAAGCAGGTTATTTTATTAAAAAAATGTTCAGATAAAAAAAGTGCAAATACTTAAAGATATTTTATAATTTAAGATATTTTTGACAACAATATGAGATTTTTTTTTAATCAAACCAAATACATTTTTATCCTTTTTGTGAAGGCTGCCTGTAAGCTGTGTTGCCCTTAAAACAGAATCGTGTATGCGAGGGCACGCGCGAATGAATACTTGCCTTTTACCTATAAAGTAATTTAGTTGTGTGCTCTTTTTGTAAAAAAATACGAAAAATATCCTAAAAAAATAGAGATTTAAATGTGTGTTGTGCAAGAATCATTGGTCGGCCATCTTGGATGTAAAAAAATAGTACAAATATTAAACAATTGGGTTAAAAGTGATTCTTAAGGGGCCCAAAACAACTCTGCTTTATTAAAAAGGGTCATTCAATAATAGTGCTCTACTTTTAAACTTAAATAAAACAAATACTTAAATAGGCTCTATTTATTTATAAAGAGAACAGGTTAAAAATTGTTTGCTTTTATATTGTTCTTTTAAATCCTTATTTTTTTGGATTTTAAACCTAGGTTTAAAAATAAACCCCAAATAAATATAAAATAAAGGGGTTTAAGTGGCCAAAACACCATAATTAAAAATTAAACAATTTTTTAAAATTTTTCTTTTAAAAAATTTTTTTAAAAATTTAACATCCTTACTGTTTGAAAAAATATGTAAACAACTTTTCTAAAAAGGGGATTTTTCCCCGTATTTTTGGGAAATTTCACCCCCAAAAACAAAATTTTAAATTTAACCCACTAAAAAAAGGAGATTTTTAAATAGGGTATTTTCCCTTTTTTACCCACCTAAAACCCGGGGATTTTTTAATTAGTATATGGTAAGGGGGAATTAAAAATAAATTTAATAAATAAATAAACCCACGGATTCGGACCATGTTTTGTTCAAATCCACTTTCAATTAAAAAATATTAAATATAAAGGTGAAATGAATGTATAGGATCCTGAGTATTACCTCGCTTTAGAGCTAGGTACTTTTTACGAATGCTATTCGCGGCTTCAATTATTCTACGCTTAACATCCTTGTCTAACTTGTTAAGATCCATGGTTATAGAAAACTAAACAACCTTGGTGATCCTGAACAACCTGATCCTGGCGAACCTGGTGATCCTGAACCTGGTATGGATGGTTTGAGTGGTTCCAGTTGTTCAGGATCCCCAAAGGGTTGTTTGTTTTCTATAACCATGGATCAAAAAGTTGACAAGAATGTTGTGTGAAACAATAATTCTACTACCAAAAGAGTATCAGGACCCTAATTCTATTTCAAAAAATTCCTTTATGGCACAGTGAACTTTATCTCGGGTTTAAAATTTATTTGATTAATTATATTTAACTGACCCGCATTTCTTTAGATCCGTGATAAGTAGTTATAAAAAAAATACCCCTATTTAAATCATCTCTATTGATGAGGTTGAATAATAAATGGTGTTTAGGAAAAAATTCTCCCATAGTGGAAAATTCCCTTATATGTTATCCCTTACTAAAATATTAATAATTATTATTCAATATTACTCGCCATTAAAAGTTACGGCACTTTTTTGCTTATTTTTTGTAGCCCTTTTAGTTTTTGAGATATTAACGATTTAAATTTAAAATAAAAACGCAAATATCTTAAAAACTAAAGGAGTTAAAAATGTAATAAACAAAAATATGCCTTTTAGTAAGTTCTATAAAAGGTTATATACATATGTTTTAATAAAATAAGTATTTAAGGTGATATAAGCAAAAAAGTGATTTTGGCCATTAAAAATTTTGCTAATAACAATATTTTTTGGTACAAGCAAGTATACCAGCTCCGATCCATCTAAATATTAATTCAAAATGTTCTATTTACTGAATGAAACAAACTAATATGCATGTGCCTCGAGACAATGGGGGATATCCTGGTGGCAAGGTTTTTTTATTTATTTTATTTTTTTGGTCCAGTAACCGTCCCATTCCGATCGACTTGGAATTTAACAAACATAGAATTTAAACTTTATTTAATTAAAAAAAAATTGATAAGAGCTTTCTCTATCTGTGAATATTTTTATTATCGATTAAATAATAATATTAATAATTCGTTCAGAATGATCTTGAGAAAATTTTAATTATATTTTTAACATGAAATTTTTTTATACTTTTTTCAGTTGAATGTTTAAACTTTAATTTAATTATATTTAAAAGTAGTAAATAAATGGGAAAATACTATAATTCAAATAAAAATGGCTTTAAGCCTAGAAAAAGTAGATAGCTTAATAAGAAAAATGTTTTAAAAGTTTAATGTCAAATTATCTATATTTTTTTCATGTTAAAAATATGATTACAATTTTCTCAAGATTATTCTAAAAGAGGACTTGTCTTTATAAATTATTGATAATAAAATTTAAATCGATAATAAAAATATTTAAGCGATGAGCTCGAGAAATGTTAAGCGTTCTGTCAAGTATATAACACCCAGGTAAAGAAGGCACTTATTATTATTATTTTTTAAGTACATAAAGTTTAAATTTTATTTTAGTTAAAGTTTTAAGTAGATTGGAATGGGTACAGTTGTTGGACCAAAAAAAAAAATTAAATAAAATATCCGTGCCACCAGGTTATCCCCCATTACCTCGAGGCACATGTGTATTAGTTTGTTTTATTCAATAAATGGAACATTTTAAAATAATTTTTAGATAGATCAAAGCTGGTATTCTTAAAATATTGTTATTAGCGAAATTTTTAATGGCCAAAATCAATTTTTTGCTTATATCTTCTTTATTACTTATTTTAATAAAAATGCGTATATAACCTTTTTTGTAAAGCTTATTAAAAGGCATATTTTTGTTAATTACATATTTTCGTAACTCTTTTCAGTTTTGAGATATTTGCATTTTTATTTAAAATTTAAATCGTTAATATCTCAAAAACTAAAAGGGCTACGAAAATTTTTATAAAAAACAGACGTAGTTTTACTGGACTATCAATTTTGGTTATATACCTTTTATTTCTAAAATTAATAGTTTCTAGTGATAATAAAAAAAAACGATTTATCACGATTTTTTTTAAGGTAAAAAAAATGCAAATTGAACCCGCTGAGCTGAGGCAAAGATAATACTACTACGAATAGATGGTTCATTTAAATGGGGCGTTTTGAATCAATTCGGAGATATCAATGCTTCCAAAAATGCGAATAAAATTAAGTCGGTAACCCCTGCCCCAGCGAATCGAGGTACGAAACCATGTGCGACATTGTCAATGTCTGTCGCTTGTACCTTATTCGGAACATGAAGTAGCGAAAGCGGGCGGCTAAATGGATTGTGTATTTTCTAGTCGCGTTTCATCACGCCAATAGTAAAGGCCTGCCGGCAACACTGTTTAACTTTCGTTCAAGGATAGCGCGAAAATCTCTCGATGGACATCGGCTCGCGTTAGCCAAAGTCCATTAGGGGCATCAAAAATATAGCATTGAATGGTTCATCTTATCCGTAGTTCCGTAGTAGTATTATCTTTGGCTGAAGCAGCAGTGCAGCTTTAACTGGACTATTGGACTTATTTATCCATTTGGGAATTAATTACTAAATCAAAAAAATCCGCAATCCAAATAGTTGTTAAACCATAGCAAAAAAAAACATTACAAGAACCAAAACAATAGAAAAGCCGCAAATCCTCCATTATTTTAATTTGACACTTGACATAACCATTATTAACGCTACTCTCGACTAGTGGCGATAGCGGTGATACTGGGTACAAAATAATGACGTAGATACTGACGTCATAACACCTTCCCCTACGTTACCGCTTCTCGCCAAAACAAACCGGTATGTTAACTGTCCTAACAATTTTCAACGCGGTATGTCGCCAAAATTTTTTTAGAGAGAAAAATATCTGTCATATGCAACGCTCTTCTTCTGGTTTTAAATATTTTAGTTTATATTTTTACATCCAAGATAGACGACAAATGATCACTATACGCATATAGAAATTAAAATAAACCGCTCAAAAATTAGCTAAGTACGTGCAATAAGTCTAGAAATAATTTATATTTTAGTGATATATTTTAGTCAAATACTTTAAGAAAGTGACTAGTTATTTAGATAAAACTTAGTTAAATATTGTTAAAATATCGTTTAGATAAATATACTTAATTTTAGGATTAAGTTACACTTTTGTTGACTCGATCGTAGTCTTTTTGACGTGCGTTGTCAACGTTTAGTCAGTTTTATGCTTAGTGAATTCAGGATGGTATAACAGGTTTTAGTTCTGATAAGTTTTTTAACAGCAGTTAAAAGAATGACTTTTAATCTATGACTTTTAATTTAAAGTAAAATATGTAACAACACAAAAAAGTAAAACTTTTTTAAAACAATAGATAAAAGGGTTATAAACTTACAATAATACATTTTTGCGATCAGGCGGTTAAACTTTTACAAAATGTTAAACAGCTATTTTTGGCCCCTTTTTTAATGTTAAGTTTTAATATATTTTTTACGAGCCATTATGTATGAACTGAAGCCCGAGCAAATGTTTTTACTGTAAAATTTTCTAGATAATCAATAATTTTAAATAATTTTTGGCAAACTTTAGATTTTTAAATATTTTTTGTAGGATTTTTGACACTTTAGGGTAATGGTTCTGGTAAACCTGTAATTCACTGTTAAATGATTTTTGGAAGTACATGAATCGAAATTAAACCTTTTGCATTCTCTTGAGAAACATATCAACTACAAAGTGTCGGAAAGGGATATTGAATCCTATGAAAGGGGGTGTTTTTTACCCCATTTTTCCACCCTTTTTAGATAAAAGGTTTCTTTTTCCAATGGTTTATATAGGTTTTTGGGGCCACTAAATTCGAATATAATATTAGAAAATATATTTGAGGGCTTAAAAGGGCTAAATTCACCCTTTTTTACCACATCATAAATTTCGCTAAAAAATTTTTTTCCCATTTTTAATGGTACATATAGGTTTTTTGGGTCACTGAATTTACATATAACATTAGAAATTACATTTAAGGGCTTAGAAAGGCTAAATACATCCTTTTTTATAGCCTATACCCCTAAAAATACATTTTGCTAAAAAAAGTTTTTTTCCATTTTTAATGGTACATAGGTATAGGTTTTTTGAGCCACTGAATTCAAGTATAATATCAGAAATTACATTTAAGGGCTTAGAAGGGCTTTATTCACCCTTTGTTATCACCTTCATCCCTAAAACATATATTTTTCTAAAAAAAAGTTTTTGCCTCTTTTTAATGGTACATAGGTTTTTTGGGCCACTGAATTTAATGTCAGAAATTATGATTAAAAAGTGTTAAATACCCCTATTTTTACCTCCTACATGTATTGGATCGATAAATTTAAATCTATATGTACCATTAAAAATGGGGAAAAAACTTTTTTTAGCAAATTGTATGTTTTAGGGCTGTGGTGGGTAATAAAGGGTAAATTTTAGCGAATTGTTTGTTTTAGGGGTCCAGGGGGTAAAAAAGGGTGAATTTAAACCTTTTGAGCCATCAAATGTAATTTTTAATATTATATTCGAATTCAGTGGTCCAAAAAATCTACATGTACTATTAAAATGTATAAAAACTTTTTAGCGAAATGTACTTTTTTGGGGGGTGCAGAAGCAAAAGGGGCAAATTCAACCCTTTTTAGGAAAAAGATATTCGGAAAATTTACAAATCACTATCAACTTCGTTATTTTAAATGGAATACCCTGATTATAATTGAAAATTCAAATTCTTAGCTAATCTTTCTCTTTTCAAATATATATATATATATATATATATATATATATATATATATATATATATATATATATATATATATATATATATATTTTTTTTTTTTTTTTTTTTTTTATTTTTTTTTTTTTTTTTTTATTTTAAACTTATCTATTTCGGATAAACGAGTTGCAAGTTATTTGAATTTAAAATATGTTCTTATAAGCCATAGTTAGCCATGGATACAACCCAAAATTGACTTCTGTCAAATATTTATATTTTTTTTTGGTTTCCAAAACGAACCATGGCTAACCGGGCTTAACTTTGCCAAACTTTGGGTTGTATCCATGGGTAACTATGGCTTATAAGAACAGATTTTAAATTCAAATAAGTTTTCCGTCGTTTATCTAATTTAAAAAGTTATATATATTTAAAAGGAAGATTAGAAATTTAATTTTCAATCATATACAGTTTCCCTTAAAATAACGAGATTGAAAGTTAATTTTTTGCCGATCTTCATTTGTTTTTCTATCTTACACCATGAAAATCTTCATGAAAAATCCTGCAACTTTCATAAAAACTATTTTTTTCTATCTATAAAAATAAAAGGGTTTTAAAGGGTGCGCAATTATACGGGGAAAACCTTTACATACCATTAAAAATGTGGGAAAACTTTTTTAGCAAAATGTATGTTTTAGGGGTGTAGGTGGTAAAAAAGAGTGGTTTTCTTTCGGCCCTCAAATGTAATTTCTATTACCATACTTTAATTCAGTAACCCAAAAAACCTATATGTACCATTAAAAACGGAAAAAAAACTTTTTTTTTCGTTTAGGGGAAAAAACAAGGGTAAATTTAGCCCTTCTAAGCTCTCAAATGTAATTTCTAGTAATATATTTAAATTTAGTGGCCCAAAAAACTAATATAAACCATTAAAAATGGAAAAAGAAACGTTTTTAAGTAATTTTATGTAGGTATAAAAAGGGGAAAAAAAAATGGAAAAAACACCCCCCTTTGTGGATCCCAAAATCCCTTTCCGACACTTTGTAGTTGATCTGTTTTTTAAAGAGAATGCAAAAGGTTTCATCTCGATTCATGTACTTCCAAAATCATTTCTAGATTTGAAGAGTTTTTTAACAGATTTACCCGTGTTATAACTAAAACCTATAATACTTCTCCTGAATGATTTAGATTTTTTGATAATATCAGTACCTATGTGCATTTATTAATTTTAAGAAAAAATATTCTTGCAATGACAAATAGAATAAAACTAAAATGAGATCTAGATAAGTTAGTAATCTTAACCGGTTAAAAATTACCTAAAAATGATGTTGTAACATTTTTACACCTAAAATGTAATTTTTAATAAACCATTTTAAAGTATAATAAATGGGGTACAAATATACCATATTTAATATTTTGTATTTTCAGTATATAAAGGTTAAAATAAAAAGTATTGTAACCTTTGTACTTCTTGAATATAAGATGTTAAATATCTTAACATTTGTACCTTTCAAATATAAAAAAAAATGTTTTTTCATATTTTGTTTTAATTTTTAACCAGTTAATTTTTTGCAGTAATGTGATTTTTTTATATATTTCAAAGTTCTTAGTAGAATATAAATACTGCTTAAATCTATAAGAAAACTATAATATATTACTATAAGATTTATTTTATAAATCTGAGCGATTTATACACTGTTTTTGTTTTCACATTATAGACAATAAAATATCAGTTGTTAAAAAAGTGATGTTTTATTTTTTAAAACCTTTTTTGTATTGTTTTAATTTCAAAGCACTATCCGTGGTTTACAATTTCAAAACTTGTTTTAAGGTAAACTCATCTCTTTACATTAAAAATAGCCTATATTCACTTTTAATATTAAAGCATTGGGTGGTATGTATAAAACGTAGTAAGGTGGGTGAACCAGTCCTAGTTATTATTCTTTAATTTACTAGATAAATAAAACAAACGAATTGTTGAGTAACACTATAATGTAGCTTATAAAACATTTTTTATTGCGAATTTAAGTTTTACTAAATTCTTCCAAACAGCCTTGAAAGAAACAAGGCTCCGGCCTTTTACCAGAGCCCCGGGAAAAATTTTTTTCCCATTACATTTAAAATTAATACCTATAACATACATTTTTTGGGGTTTAATAGATATTTTAATTTTTTGTTTTATGGGCCCAAGTTTAATAAAAAATAACCCGGGCATTAAGTTTACCCCCAAATTGTTTTATATATCACCATTTAAAATTTTGACCAGGGGGTCGAAAAAAAAATCTATCTAAAATTTTAATGGTTGTGAAACCCCCTGGGGTGGATGCCACCCCTGGAGGTGAAATTTTTCACCCAAAATACCCCCAGAAATCGATAGTGCGAAAGTGCGTTTTTTCTTAAAAAAAATTATTTTTCAATTATTTTTACGTATAACTCTGTAATTATGCGTTTTATCGAAAAAGTGTAATAAACAAAAATGAAGCTTTTAAAAAGCAGATAAATTTTAATATTTGAAAATCTTAAGTTCCCAAAGGCAAGTTATTGCTGCTTGAAATCTTTCATTTTATAATTAGTACTTAACCTCAAATAACGGGAAAAGGGGACATTTTTAAAAAAAGTCTTTTAAAAAAAGTACCGATTAAAATCTTTTTTACTGAAATTTCAGTGAGATATGGTTTAAAATAGTTAAAACTAAAAAACCAAAACAAACCAATGTCTTTTTATTTAAAATTAAAAATTTAAAATGATTCCTTAAAATTTCTTTATTTGTATGTTATTTATGACATCTAAAATTTTTCGATTAAAATGCACAGTTTGGGAAAAAGGCTTACTATATGTTTTTTTTTGTGATTTTTCAAAAAATTTCTTCTCAAAACCATAAGAGATGGAAAAAAATAAAGGAAAAATAAGCTGATGATTATTTCCTTTTTTATTTTTTTTTTGGCATAAAAAATTTACGGAGTTATAACCGATTTAGACTTTCACTCTAGTGCGAGGACTGTTTTATCGCAGCCCTTTGACCCTTTACCCATAAAATACGAAGAGTCCCAAGCCCCTTTTTCTCCCCAGAATTGTGGCCCCAAAATTACCTTTAAAAAGATTTTTTAGGATGTGATAGCATAAGATCTGGATTTTTTAGTCAATTTTAAAATAAAAAAAGTTTCAAAATTTTGGGGAACCCATTTATTTCTGTTGGGTTTGGGGTTTTCTTTGGTACATTTTAGACAAGGTACATTTGACAAAGGGGTGGTTCTTAAAGGGGTTTGGGAGGGTGTAGACAATTAAAAATTAAAAATTACTTCGTGCTTACAGAATAAACTTTAGAACCCACAAAATTTAAAAATTTAAAACATCAGTAGTCATTAAAATATTTTTTTTTTGTATTTTTGTCAAAGGGGATTCTTAAAAGGGGTTTCTAGGGTGTAGACAATTAAAAATTATTTCAAATAGAGATAATAAACTGTAATACTAAAATTACCAAAATCTAAAGTTGGCAGTCCTCAGATATTTTTTTTTCATTTTTAGCAAAGGGATAGTTTCTAGGGGGTGAAAAGTGGTAACTAATAATTTTATTAAAATGCTATGAATTTTTCCAGTAAAACTGCAATTGTAAATGTTACAAATGGTTAAAAGATTTTTCTATATTATTTTCATCAAAAGGGTAGTTTTTAAAGATTCTTAGGGTTTATATTTTAAAATACACCAATTTTATATTGTACAAGAGGTTAGGATATTTATCCTACATAAATAAAAGACATTTGAATCGAAAAAAAGCCGAAAAACCTATAAAATCTATTTTTCGATAAGGGGTGGTTTTCACCCCTTAAAAACAATTTGCACACCTTGCGACCATATAGATGTTGATATGGAGCGTAAGATAAGCTTAATTTTAATTTTTAAGAAAATCGGTGCATATAGAAAAAATTCGGAGGTATGACCCTATTTTGAGCTTGACCGCCTGGACTATAAAACAAAAGGAAAAACAAAATTAAATTTTTATAAATTTGAACTGATTATAATGTATTCTCTATTGCAATTAAAGTTATGCTATTGAATAATTGCACAATATTATGTGTATAAGATTAATAGCTAAAAAATAATAATTAGATATAAATACATATATGAAGGTTTTTGTTTCTTGTCATAAAAATATATGGCGATTTTCGGGCCTCTCTAGACTACGGGCCCTAGGCCCGGGCCTAATGGGCCTAGTAAAAAAAGGCACTGCAAGGCTCCAAACAAAACCGATATTATCAATCAGTCGTTTTACTTAAAACTAACGTTTTGACGGGCAAAATATCTACTTCTACATAAATTACAAAAAAATTCTTTATAATATCAAACGTTAAATTCTTACAACATATTAACGTAAAAAAAAAAACTCAACGAATGCTACTTGAACACTATCTTAAAACTAAGAATGTATTAGAGAAAATGTTTTAAAAATAAGTTTATCCAAAACTGTCATATTATACGTCTATTATGATCTAAATTTAGACGAATAAAGTGACCCCAACTATAGTGAGTTATAGATTTTATCTCACTAGTAGGTTATGAAGTTTACTAGCCCGATGCCCTAAAATCAGTCCAATACATAAAGGATTTTTTCGCGACTTACCGTTTTTAACTACTGGTTGATAGCAGTTCTTTCCCCACCATTCTAACTGTGTTTAACCCGCCTATCCTTGCAAAAACGGAACGGTTTACGTATGTCAACTTACATACTAATCGTTTAATACAGGCGTTTTAAATTCATCGATGAATTGTGCGCACTAATCGCTGTTTCATCAAGCCGTTTTTAAATTAATTGATGGAAAAGCGCTAAAGAAAGATGGCCATTGTTTTAGTAGAGATAGAATTGCTGTTAGAACAACACCGATACGTCACGGTCTCATATCAGTTTGCCATATGAGACCGTGACGTATCGGTGTTGTTCTAACAGCGTTCGATCTCTAGTATATTATGGACAAGGATAAAACTAGCGGCGTTGATTGAGTAGTGTTTTGGGGAAGATACATAAGCTTATGGGAAGTAAAAAGACGGACAAATGTTTTAGTCGCTTCGAGCGCTAGCATCGACTATCTGTTTAGGAAAACATAAACTAAATAATGACTTATTGATTTATTTAAAGAAATATAAAAAAGATTTCTGTAAAATTTTTATAAACCAACGCGTATGCCTCGTAAACGTAACCTACCATCGAAAAGCCAACGTTATCAGATGTTGTGAAACTGAACCCCTTGTTCATTCTCATGAAATTCTTTTACTGGCAAAAGACTATGGAACTAAAGATTCCATTGATTATCTAAAAAGATCAAGTGAAATTCTGAGCAATGTCACAATGTTTATGTAAACATTTTAATGCAATTTTTGATAAACATAAATGTGAATTTGGGATATAAAGTACAATTGGGGAACAATTATTATTGAATATAGAAGGCGTTTACGGTAATTGGTAAAATTCATTCAAAAATCACAAATTGTATATTGTTGATATTTTTATTAATATAAAAGTGTTTCGAACATTACGATGGGGAATTGAAAGTTTAGCAAAAACAAAAAAAAATTAGGCAGCAAAACCTACGAAAAGCCCCATAGAAAAATTAATATTTTAACTTCTTAAATTACCACACATGCCGCGATTACTTTTTAAGATACAGGGTGTTTTGAGCTTTTAAAAATAACTAATGTTTTTGTAACTTAAAAGAAAAATCCCGTTTCGTTTTGTTAACACATTTTTTAATAAGATTTTGTTTTTATTAGATTTAAAATTACACGTTTTTTGTTTTTATGACGCTCAAAGACGAAACGTCAGATTTTAAATTTGATAATAATAACTTGAAGGGGGGAAAGAGTTTTATAAGAAAGGGTCATTTAATTTTAAATATTTCTTGAAATAAGCACAGGAAAACATAAAACGATTTTACAAAATTTCTGTTTCGTCCGGTTAATTCTCGAAGTGTACGGATTTTTTCAAATTTAAGAGGCATTTTATTGGTCATAAATTTGCGCAACTTTCCCCATTTCTTAACCGACCCTGTATCTCCTGTGGTTACCGAGGATCCCCATACTTCGACACGAATCATCCTGCAATCCTGTATAAAACAAAAAGTTTAAAAGCCTATGTAAATTTTAAAATTATTAATTCAATTTTAATAAGCAAATAATATTCAGACTTATGACCATTTTTTTTTGTTAGATGAGGGCTAAAAACTAACAGAAAAAATAATTTCCCAGATTCCTACAACAAATAGAAATATTAAATAAATCGAAATATCATGTATTTTTATTTTAAATACTTATTTCACTTCAATACTCAATAATAAATTATATTTATTTAAATTTAGTTTTGTCATGTTGTATTTATTCGAGGTTTTATTATTAGGTATTTTTATTACATATTTATATGTTTTGTATAGAGCTGTATAGAGAAAATATTTTTAATAAAGAATAAAGTTTTCGTCATTTATAAATTTTAATTGTTTTAATAAATGTTTTCTTAAACAAAATTTGATTTATAGAAAGAACTAGGTAAATGATGTTTGGCGTTAGCATCCTATGCACTTTTAATTTTTGGAGTGTTGGTTTAGTGAGAATAAAGGACTAGTTTCTTTGTGAACCTTTTATTTTGCATTATTGGGCTAAAAATTGTAGCCTCAATAAAGGGCTTAATAAATACGTCCCAAAAAATAAAAAGATACACAAGGAAACTAGTAATTAGTCCTTTTATTCTTTATTCCCACTAAACCAACAGCTCAGAAAGAATTACTTTTGGAGGCACTGTGCTGTACCGTTAAGGTAAGATAAATATTTCATCTTAATATTTTTCTCAAAAATATAGGTACATAGCTATTAAAATCAAAAAGTTAAAGGAGAGTGGACTTTTAGGCGGGTCACCCTGTACCTAGAGCTGAACCCAATCAACGGTAAATTTAAAAAATAGCTTTTAAATTTATCAGTCTTTTCTTTTCTTCTCAAACTGAAAATAATTAAATAAAAAATGTATCTAAGCACACAATAATTATACATGGTTAATATCCCGTAAGGAAGAAATTTCTTTAGATCTGGCACGCAGTGTGTAGCGACAAAAACGCGATTCTATTTTATGTCTTTAATTAAAATTTTAAAACCAGGCCACCACTTAAATTCGGCCGTTGTTTACACAAACGCCGTAAATTTTATTGGGGAGCACCAATCGATCACGCTTTTTCGGAATCACTCGGCATCAGTCCTCACTCAAAAAGGACGAAAGATGCTATTTGCATTGGTTTAAGAAAGATAGAAATAATTTTTGTCGCGAGACACGTTTGTTTTCATAGGCATTAGGCATCTTCCCAAAACACTACTCAATCAACGCTAGCGGTAATTTAGTGTGACGTCACGATAGATTTCAGTGCTAAACCATCTGATGAATTTAACAACACGCCTTACACTTTTAAGTTTAAATTTAAATGTAAGGTCTTTGGAGAGTTAAAAATAAGTCGAAAAGATAATATATATAAACCAAATTTTTATTTAATAAGATATTAGCTGTTTCCAAGTCAACTATAACAAGTAAATTTTTCCTTTATGATTTAAATATAATTGCACTAATTCGTCCATTTGGAATTAATTAATAAACCAAAAAATCTGCAATCAAATAGTTGTTAAACCATAGCAAAAAAACACCCTCAAAGAACCAATACAATAGAAAAGCCGCGAATCCTCCATTATTTTAAATTGAAACTTGATATAACCATTATTAACGCTCCTCTTGACCAGTGGCGATAGGTAGATACTGGTACAAAGTAATGACGTAGATACTGATGTCAGAACACCTTCCACTACGTTACCGCTTCTTGCGAAAATAAACCGGTATGTTAACTGTCCTAACAATGTTTAACGCGGTATGTCGCCAAAATTTGATGATAGTGCTTATAACATTGCTTTATTACAAAAAATTATATAAAACAGGCTCCAAACAACATGTTAAACAAATTCAATATTACAATAATTAAAACATTAGTTTTTGGTTCTACTACACTATACTATTACTAAACTTATGTGCTACTGCTTATTGTTAATACTAATGTTTACATTAATTGTGAAATTACCGTTAAGATTAGCATCAGCACCGGTAACACTTTTTTCGGGAACATTCACAGAAATTATGCTTTTCCCTGCATTATCGACAGCTTGAGATTACTCACCCTGTATTTTTTTAAAATTTCGATTTTGTTTGAAATTTATTCTTCAACATAGCTTTCAGCCACGGTGGATGATTTTCATCTACCATGGTGTTTGAGGGTTAAGAGGTCCTCTCCGGCATTGGCCAGAAGGGTTGCTGATGTGCGGCATAAGTATGACTAGTATATAAAGAGTCAGGAGAGCCCAAAAAATTTGCCACAGCATTTGGTATTTTAAAAATTTTATTTATACCAACACACTGAGAAGTACACTTCCCTTTCTGATAATTAAAAAAAAATCTGTTGGTGGGTACATTTTTTGGTCGTAATTTTAAATACTGCCTCAATAACTCAATAGGGTTTATCGTAAATCTTTCGTTTAAAATGGAAAAGCATCTTGATTTATTCGTTTTTGTTTCAGGGATTTGATTAACAAGGTATTATCCTTTGTCCTCGATGTTTTCTATCAGCAACTTTGTCAATTCGTCGCATTGACAGGCACCAGAAACGCCTAGTATCAAGACCACCTGAAATCGAAAAATTATATAATTATACAGGGTGTGGATATGTGGGCAATCTCTCGGAATCTAATAGAAAACCTAAAAAATTTGACAAGTTCCATAAACTTTTCTCCTATGAGCCTCCCTATACGGAGATACAGGTACATAACGGACGCCCCTGAAAATCGTTTTGTTTAAATAACTTTTAAAATACTAGGAGTAATTTATTATTTTTTAATGGTATGGTTACTAGATAAGTCTTCTTAAAATGAACCCATTAAATCATATTTGGCTCATTTAGTTTGCCAGGGACGGACTAGCTCTGACACAATAATAGCAATTCTTTAAACACCCTGTATGATAAAGGCTCAACAATTTTATTTTTTATGGTTGGTAATTTTTTTTTAAGTTATACAGGGTGTTTTCTAATTGTACGTCAATATTAGGGAAATCAATTTTTGGGTCCATTTTAAGAAGAAAACTTCATATGAACGTATGTCGCGTCTTAACTTGAGATATAGGGTGGTAAAATCTTCAAAAATAAATCATTTATTATTAATATCTGTAAAACCACTTTAGATATTTTATTGAAATTTGGCATATAAGTACTATGTATCAAGAAGCCTTTTTAAGTGTAACACATTTTTTTATTCCACCAGTGGGGTTGGTACAATATTTTGCCTGCCTATTTTGGCAAATAAAAAAAATGTGGTACACTTAAAAATGCTTCTTGAAACAAATATCATTAAAATATCTAAGGTGGTATTACAGATATTAATAATAAATGATTTATTTTAAAAATTACCCAGTATCTCAAAAGTTAAGCGTAGTTCATATGAAGTTTTCATTGAACCCAAAATTGCCGTCTTAAATATTAACGTACAGTTAGAAAACACCCTGTATAATGTAAAAAAAATTACCAAACATAATATTTTATTTCTCGTAAACAGTTGATTTTATCGATGTCAATCAAGAGTACCTTTTTTTAGTTTAAGGTTTAAGCTATCCAAAAATAATATTGTTGGGGCTTTATTAAACAGGGTGTTAAAAAAAATTCCATTATGGTGTCAGAGCTAGTGGGTCCCTGGCAAACTAAATAAGCTAAATATGATTTAATGGGTTCAATTTAAGAAGACTTATCTAGTAACCATCATATTAAAAAAAATATTAAATTACGCCTAGTATTTTAAAAGTTATTTATAAAAAAACGATTTCCAGGGTCGTCCGTTATGTACCTGTATCTCCGTAGGGAAGGCTTGTAGGAAACTTGGGCACTTGTCATAATATTTTTGGGTTTTCTATTCGATTCTAAGAGATAACCCACATATTCCGGGACACCCTGTATATTATACAGAAAATCTTAATTACAAGAAACATAAAAAAATATAAATATGTTCCAGGACCATAAAAAGATTAAAGCGTAAAAAGGCAACTATAATGGAAAACAAAATGTCTACCTTGGCTGACAGATAATATTCATTAGAAGCTTCTTGCAAAAATTGCTCGATTTCAGCTCTTCCTAAAACTTTGGCCTTCGTGGGCCTTATAATTTCTGGATTTGGATTTAAGAGAACGCTACAATTTTTCCATAACTGGAGATATCGATTTCTTATATATGTATCTTAAGGTTGTTTTTACCATGGAATATTTCGTCCATAATGACGAAGGTGCAAGTTTCTCACTTAAATATAAGAAATAATGCATGAAGTAAAAACTTCTTCGTTTACCAATAGGGTATTTTCACTCAATTGATAGTGATAATGTTGTGTGTAAAAATTAAAAGTAGAAACACAATTACCAAAAACCTGCTAAATAACACGGAAAAATACAAACCCCTACTTTCTATTTAAGGTTTAATTATCATTGTAATTTAAATAGCCCGCCACTCCCCTTAACCAATCAAATTCAACTGGATGCCAAGTCTGTTTAGGAACTATCGATATCGACAATCGTATCGATTTTAACGAAATCTAAAATGCGAAATGCTTTTAGACTTTACACTAAAACACAGCCAGACTACCTAAATAGTTTCAATTGGAATAAAACATAAAAACTTACGGTAAAACTTGCATATACGGTTTTCTTCTATTTTTGGATTTTTTGGCAAAATTTTTATATAGTCATATTCTAGGGTCCTCAGGGATTACAAATATACTGGCGGAGAAAAGAAATTATGTGTTTAAATATTTTTTTTTCAATTAAACAAACTTACGGGACCTTGGAGTGAATAGGGGTGCTGGGCGGGGTATTAACATCACACTGTAAAATGCTACACATGACACATCCATTTCAAAATCCTTTAATTAACGGTTTAAGTTAAAAATTGCTTCAAAAAAATAAGGATGATTGTTTATTTTCGAAATTATTTGAATCTTAGGTTAGAGCGAAATCTAATTAATGGCGGCCAGAGTGCGTGTTCGGATTTATGCATAGCTAAGCGGTGTTGCCACTATTCTGATGTAACGTGATATTTTTGAGAATTCTTTTCTGGAATTGTTGGTATTTTTCTGGAATTGATTGGTATTTTCCTGAAAAGTTTTTGTTTATTCTGGATATTTCTGCGATGCTATAAATATGATAACACAGTTGGCGGTGCATTAATATTATCGAATTGGCGGTGCATTAATATTATCGAAGCGAAAATGCCGTGCAACAACTGTGTTTACTCCTTAAGGGAATTCATTCAGATATTAAGTGAAAGAAGACGTGTCGTTGACTTTCTGGTAGATCATGAAGTATTAAATAGAAATGTTCAATGTAACACCTGTGCAGTA